>PVIW01003223.1:37972-165737 GCA_004026585.1 Noctilio leporinus | reverse complement strand
ACTAAAATGATAAATCAAAAAGGAAGAAAGAAAGAAAAAGACAAAGAAAGAAAGAAAAAGAAATGTATGAGATATTATTTTTATGACTCTAAGGGAATAAATTTAAAAACTCATGTGGAAAAGATAACTTTATAGTACAATCTAATCTACCTTAAATGACCCCAGTACACATAGCATATGTAAACAATTTTTCTAAGAAAACATGTATACAAAATTGTAAAAGAGCTCTATCATGAGAAAGCACCAGGCTCAGATAATTTCACAAAAAAAATCTTACCCAATATTTATAAAAGAGGTAATCCCAGTGTTACTTGAAAAGTTGTTGCATAAATAGGAAGAAGGGAAACTTCCAAATTCTTTTTAAGAAATAAGCAGATAATTAACCCTCAATTAAGATTGCTCAGAAAGAAAATCATACACTAACCTCACATATAGGAGGCAAAAATATTTTAAAAACGTGAACAGACAGATTCCAACAATACCTTAAAAAATAATACATAAGCCCTGGCACAGTGGATGAGGTGCCAGCCTGCAAACCCAAAGGTCGTTGGTTCAATTCCTAGCCAGAGCACATAACCAGGTTGCAAACCAGGTCTCCAGCCAGATCCGTAGCTGGATGCAAGTGAAATGCAACCACACATTGATGTTTCTCTCCCTCTCTGCCTCTCTCCCTTCCCCTCTCTCTGAAAATAATAAATGAAATAGTTTTTTAAGAAGAATACATAATTGCAAAGTGGGGTTTATTCCAGTCTTAGAAAATATAATCAATGAGTAGATTAATAAAACTGTAAACAACTCATCATATTACTATATCAGAGGGAAAATCAGGATTATTTCCATAGGTGTTTAAAAGATACTTTACAAAATTTAATACCGATTTTTGATAAAACCAATCAATTAAACAAAAATCATAGATGCTTTTGTACTATAATTACATATACATATGTATAATCTCTAAAACCTGCCTCTTAAAGGAGACACATTAGAAGCATTCTTGCTAAAGTGAGGAACAAGATAAGGATCCTCAATATAGCAAATACAATTTAACATGGTTTTAGAAGTATGAAGCAAAATAAATAAGTGAGAGGAAAATTAGATGCATAAGAATTAGAAAGGAGGAGTAAACTTTTGAAATTGTATATCTGGAAAACTTAAAAGAATTATGAGAAAACTATTACAAACAAAAAATGTGGTAAAAAATAAGCATGTTAAGGTAATTCACAGAAATCAATACAGCTTTTTTTTCCCCTAAGATTTTATTCATTATTTTTGGAAAGAAGGGCAGAAAGGGAGGAAGAAAGGAAGAGAAACATCAGTGTATGGCTGCCTTTCACTTGCCTCCAGCTGGGGACCAGGCTGGAAACTTGGCTTGCAACCT
Organism: Noctilio leporinus; assembly: GCA_004026585.1. Classification (NCBI taxonomy): domain Eukaryota; kingdom Metazoa; phylum Chordata; class Mammalia; order Chiroptera; family Noctilionidae; genus Noctilio; species Noctilio leporinus. The sequence continues at coordinate 164,359 of PVIW01003223.1, read as the reverse complement.
GGATATGTGCCTTGATTGGAATTTGAACCAGCAACATTTGGGTTTGCAGGCTGGTGCTCAGTCCACTGAGCCACACCAGCCAGGGCCACAATACAGCTTTGAACATATAAAAGTTATATCATGTAATGAGAGAAATGATCCAATTAAAATTACAACAAAAAATGGGATACCTTGTCATAAACCAAAGAAATACACAAAAGGTAAATAGAAAAAAAAAACTTTAAAATATCCCTGAGATCACAAGTTAGGTTTGAAGAAGTGCAAAATCTTCTAATGTTCTTAGAAAAGAAGACTTGGTATCGTAAAGATACTAATTCTTCCTGAGCTATTTTATAAGTTTAATATAGTAGGAAAAATTATACTAATGTTACCCAAGTTGACTTAATATTTTAGTTCAAAAAAGAAATAAGCAAACCTTGAAAAGTAATAGTATCAGTAGTGGGGATGGTGACTTTCCCTTGTCAAATGGTCTTATGTGTATTACATCCTTCATGTGAGTCTGACATTGGTGTCTGCTTACATAAATGGACTATCGTACAGAATTGACCCCGATGCGTATGGAAATTTGGTATTATATATCTATAGGGAAAAGTTGGACTTTCTAATGAATAGTGTTGAGATATTTGAAAAAAGATATAATTAAATCTGTACCTCACTCCACAGACCAAGATAAATTCCAAAATGATTAAAGATCTAAATGTAAAAATCCAAAGTCTACAACTCTTGAAAGTAGGCATGAATGAATCTTTTAGACATTGAAAGTAAGGACGCTTACCAACTGTGACTCAAAAATCCATAAGCAATTTAAAATAATTAGGTTCAATTACATAAAAAAAGAAAAAAGTCACCATACAAAAAGTAATAAAATTAAAAAAAAAAAACATTTCCAATTTACACAAAGGACTATGAGGGCATGTGCAGGGCAGGGCAGGGAAGAGCAATGAGGGAAAAATTAATATTACTGTAATTGAACAACAATAAAATAAAATAATATATATTAAGAAATAAAACATAGACGGCCACTAAAATTGAGTGGGGAAACTCTATAGAAGAGTGGAAAAAACATATGGACAAGTAATTCCCAAAAAGTAATTTAAGCAACCCTTAAATATGAAAAAATCAGTAATCTAACTCATAGGAAGAGGAATACAAATTATATCATCATTTCTCACGTGTCAGTTTTACAAATATCTAAAACTATAAAGATATAGAACTTTAGCAAGACTACAGGGAAACAATCACTTTATATATTCTCTGGGAATGCAATGCTGTACAATCTCTATGGAGGGGCACTTGGTTATGCCTAAAACACTTATACATGCATTTATCTTTTCTCAGCAACCTCACTTCTGTGAGTTTAATCTTATAACAAAACAAAATATATGAAATGACTTATGCTTGAGATTATTTACTGTGACATTTTTTATAGTGGCAAAAAAATTGAAATCAACCCCAATGTTCATCATTTGAAGACTAGTTGAACAGGCTACGGTGAATTCATACAACTTAGTTTTGTGTGACTATAAGACCGAAATGAAGGAGGTTTTTATACACTCATATGGCTTGAGTACCACAGAAAAACATAAATTATATGCTGCTTTTTGTATAGGAAAAAGGGTTAAGTATCTGAAAGCAAATGTAAATAAATATATTTGAAAAAATACTAGAGAATTAACTGAAAATAAATACAAACAATTACCCATAGGGAAAGGAAGCCATAGAATGGGTTGGACAGTGACAGAAATGTGGCTTCTCTGTATGTAATAATTTATATAGTTTTGACTTTGAAATCAAGTGATGGTTTTACATATTTGACAGTCAAAAAAAAAAAAAAAAGAAGAAGAAGAAGAAGAAGAAGAAAGCAATGCTAAAGACTGAAAAAGTTATAAACATCTGTTTTTAATAGGGATACAAAAAGTATTTTCTCACATATTCATGGTGTGAATTGAAACATTTTTTGAAAGCACACTGACTGGCAATATTTATTAAAATGAAGTATTTGTGTGTGTGTATTTGTATGTGTGTGTGTGTGTGTGTGTGTGTGTACGCCAGAGATGTAAAAACATCCAAGATATATAGACATGACATTTATTGCCGTAAAAATCTGGAGGCAAAGATTCTGTTTTTATGAGAATGATTGACAAAATCATTTTGTATGTACTATGGAATCTGATACAGCATTAAAGAGAATGAATTGGAATTCTACTAGGTGATGTAGGGGGATTGCTATGAGAACCTTTGAATGAGGAAGATAAAATACAGATAAGTGTGCATAACACAATCTTATACTTGTAAAATGAGCAATGAGGAAAAAGTATAGATATAGGTGCGTGTGATTATGTAATCATGAGGAAAATATAGTACTGCATAAAAATAGCAATTACCTGCGTAATTAGGGCAAAGGTTAGAAAATGGAGGGCCAAGTAATACAACGAGGGCAACAAAACTGCTTTAAATCGGAAAAGACTAATTTACGTGTCTTTGCGGTTTGAGGTTCCACTTTGCTTTTCTAGAAAATCACATTCACGTGACTGTGTGAGAAAAACAAGCCAACATTTGAGAGGAGGCATGCAGTTATTAATCTTGGAGATGGTATGCATAATTAATGTCGACTCAAACCTTTGAAGAGACACAAAAATATCAGAGGAAAGAACAAAGAAAAAAAGATCAGGACTGGAAGACTCCGGAGGAAAGAGAAATCAGCCACATGAAAAACAGACACGCTGGAGGGCACAAGTCAGCACTAACATCGCCACTCAGTTGTATCTTCTTCAGCAAGGCCTCTCACCTTGACACAGGCAGAAACCGTCACTTTCTTACTGATGCCAGGTACGGTCCAGGTGTACCTGAGCATGTCTCGTTGCGTCGCAATGCTCTCCTTGCACTGTCTTTGTTATTAACGTTGTTGTAAGCTTGACCTTTCTGTCAATATCTTGCACGCAGAAAACACTGTGAAAATATTTATCACAAGAATTGTTTAAATTCGGTGGATCAGGTTAAACCTAGGTCTTCTTTCCCTAAGGCTACTTAGCTGCTCTGGAAATAACCTAATGTTATGGAATTGAGATTCCACTGGAAGGTTCTAAGGCACTTATTTGAAATACCTCAAAAGAACAGAGGTGCTTTCGGAAATCAAGACTGGGAATTTGCAGGAAGGAGAAAAAGGGCGAGGGAGGCTTCTGTTCTGTTACTTTACTCTGTCTTGCTGTAAATCAAAGCGTAAATAAGCTTAGCAGACCATCTAAACTGTTTCCCTCTTCGGGAAACTAAAATGGGGCGGAGTCAAGCTTACTCCCTTTGGTTTTGGCTTTTGTAAACTCTGAAATAGCCAATTTAGGGAACTGAGGCAAAAGCAGGCTCTTCCCTCAGGCTCCCGAGAAGCGAACCACCTCTACTTGAACAAGGCCTGGGCTGTAGGAGCTGAAGGTTCCCTTTCTGATTTCTGTCTTTTCACTTTGCTTCCTGTCCCCAGTCTCGGCCTAACCTTGTGTTTCGGCGTTACACACCCTCTCTGGTTCGGAGTACAAACTCTCACCCAGTGCTATGCCAAAGCGCTGCCAACATCGCCCTTCTACTTTTCTCATTTGCTATTAAAACCACAAGCTTTAGGGCTTAAATTGCCCACATGTGGTCTTACTTCATTCTAAAAATGCTGTATCTATTCAACAGTTTGGAGTTATAAGAGCAGGGTGATAAAATGTGTGCCTTTCTATTTTAGGGATCTGTGTGCAGAACTATCTCTAAGCAGTAAAATCTCATCTTTGTACCATCAGGTGGTAAGTTCCCTATATGAAGCTGAAAGTCTATGAAAAATGTTATGTTTTAATATATATGTATCAATAGGATTTTGATGATATCTATTTCACTATAGAGAGGTTTTACATAGAATTTATATAGTTATATTACACTGTATGTTTTTATAATGTAATATACATGTAAATATGTCATATATAATATACATCTATATGTTATATATATATTTTTTTTAATTTGTTTTTTTTTAAATTTGATTTATTATTTTTAGAGAGGGGGTAGGGAGAGAGAGGCAGAGTGGGAGAGAGACATCAATGTATGGTTGCCTTTCACCTGCCTCCAGCTACAGACCTGGCTGGAGACCTGGCTTGCAACCTGGTTCTGTGCCCTGGCTGGGGAATCGAACCAGTGACCTTTGGGTTTGTAGGCCGGCTCCTTATCCACTCTGCTACCAGCCAGGGACTGTAATATATATTTATATCTAAAACAAGCTACAGAGATCTATATGTATTTATCTATTTATTTATCGAGAGAGAATGAATAAGGAATTGGCTCACACAATTATCCAGGCTGAGAAGTCCCAAGATTTGGAGTCTGCAGGCTGGAGACCCAGAAGAATAGGTGGCATGGTTCCAGTCTGTCCAAAGGCCTGAGAATTTTGAGAGCTTCTGGTGTATGTCTCAGCTGAAGTCAGGAGAAGAATGATGTCCCATCTCAACTAGTAAGGCAGGTCAATTTCCCTCTCACTCAGTCTTTTTCTTCTATTCAGGTCTTCAGTGGATTGAAATGACCAAACCACATGAGGGAGGGGAGTCTGCTTTGTTCAGTCCAGCAATCCAAATGTCAATCTCATCTCTCACAGATACACCCAGAATAATATTCAATCTCATGTCTGGGCACCTTGTCAAATGGCCCAGTCAAGTACACACAAAAAATTAACTATCACACCATATGAATCACAGCAAACTCCTTTGAAAAATATCCTTTGCTGACATGGCTGAAACACTAAAGGTATTTGACTTCCCTGAAATAGCTCTCATAAGAGATACTAGAAATTGCAAACATGGACTGGCAAGCCATTCTTGTGGCCTGAAATTGTCATGAGCAATCAGTTGTGTATTATGGGTACAACTTATTTCATCTATTGTTTGGATTGGAGTTCAACATAAATTCTAATTTGGCACCATTTTGATATAGTTCCATTTCTATTATTAGATAGATCAATTGCTCTTATTTAGAAATGTTTTATGTAACAACATTCTAAAATAGTTTCCAATAAATTATCTGTTTGCCAGTTTTTTTCTCAACAAGGTAATTAATTTTATATTTTCCCCCATCATTAAATATTTTAAATATGCAAATCTGTTGGCATTTAGTACTATCTATTATAGCAGTGCCAAAAAAGCCTGCAGAATAATCTTGTTTTCAGAGATTTTTCTTCACAAGCTTCCTTAATAGGGTATAATTTACATAAAATAAGCTTAACTTGATTATATATTTCTCGTAATATTTTCTATGCCACAAGACTGGAGTCAGGAGAAGTCATATGTGTGTCACCACTGGCTGTTTGTCCTCCCCCTGGCGAAATGGTTGTCTGCCATTCTGAGCCCAGAACAATGTGCTGGAGTCAAAAAATCATTTGTCAATGTTCCTTTTAACACTGTGGTTATGCATTCCATGATTATTAAACTTGTACGTAGCTCGTTAGCATGCTTCATCCAAATAAAGACAAGCAAAAAAAAAAAAAAAGATTTTCTATAACTAATTTTCTAAACCCTGAGCTTCACTGTACTGACTCTAGGGGTTGCACAAGATAGGGATCTGGAAAATGTGTGGCTTCTGGGGCAAATCACGGTGGAAGCTATTCATTTAGTACCCAAGGGTCCTTTCATGTTCTAAGCCCAGAAACTTGAAGATATTTTCTCTGTCTCCTCAAAACAGCATAAACATTCCCTTCCTTCAACAATATTCAATCAACAAATATTTATTGAGTATGCACCAAGTCCTAGATGCTTGCCTAGAGAGGCATAAGAGAGAAAAAAGTAAAATCTGCTTCTATGCTTTGGAGCCTCCCATGTAATAAGGGAGACACTCCTTAACTACAGAACCACATAGTGAATGTGGAATTACACAGGCTGGAAAAAGAAAGAGCTGCAAACTGACCCAAGCCAGTTTGATAGTTTGAGATGATAAGGTTATTTATGGTGGAAACAGGTGCCTCCAAAAACAAATTTGGCCCAGGTCTGCAGTTCTCTATACTCACCTCCTGACGACTAGGTGTCAGTTGCAGTGGCAGTAAGCCTCAGATGCAATTCTGTCACACAAGTGCTTATTGGTAAGCCTGCATCCAAACAGAAAAAGAAATGCATTCACACACCCTGGACTGTAAGCTTGGTGAAGGTCCAGCCTTCAGTGTTCACCTGTCGGCAACTGCGTTCCCTCTCAAGTACGGCTGATGCTGCTGTTCTCCAACCACACTTTGAGCAGCATGGCTTTTAGATGTTCATTTAAAAGTTCACTTGAAATTAATACGGCAACATTCCAGCCACAGGATTCAGGTGCCAACAGCCTTTGTAAGCATCTGGATCCAGAAGCAGATGGACTCCTAAGCCCCAAGCACCCTGCAGAAGACTGCTGGACTTGCTCCATTCTTTACCCTATTTCCACAGAAGCAAGATAGGCTGTGCGGGATTTCCAGCCAATTCACGTTTTGACAATGCCACTCTTGAAACAACGAAAAAACTTTGAAAAGCAATTACCTGATTTTCGGACCCTCAGGTGGATTACAGACGTAGGTAAGTGAAGCCTTTGTGTAGCTGCTTCTGAAGTGTGGTTTAAAAAAACAATTATAGCTTTCAATTCAAACTACACCTCGAGTGTGTATTTTAAATGAAGGACTTTCAAGGAACTATGAGCTAAACACTCTCAAGGTGGAGGGGAAGACACACAAATGCACTGTTTGTGCTAATGTATTCTTAAGTAATTTGCGGACAGCAGAAATTGTCTGCAACTGGGTTCTATGATGATCAGATGAAAGGATGATGGCCTAGATTGGGAGTGGCTTCCCTGGGGAGAGCTGAAATCTACGGGAGGTGGAGGGGCTGCCTCGAAGGTGAGAGCATCCCAGCTGAAGAGACCAGCATGTGCAAAGCCTGGTGCCCTAACAGGAGAGGTGGCACCTTCCAGTGTCCTGCCATAGGGGATTATATGGGTCACAGCAGATCTCCCAGGGTGGACAAGGAGACGCCTTTGGTTCTTTCCCTTGAGGCGTAGAGCCTCAGTCCTGGAGTGTAGTTGGTGGCCATAGTAACAGTTTCTTTTAAGCTGTAAACTGGGCCTGCCTGGTAAGTCAGTTCTGTCTTCTGCCTAACTGTAACCTAGTTAACACACAGGCAATCGACACTCCTCTTGCTCAGGAATCACCTGAGGCTTCTAGAAGAGAAATGCAGCATGTCAGCCAAGAAAACCAAGCACTGGTCACAGAAAAGCATCTGCTAGCAACGTAAAACTTGGCATGTGGTTCAAAGGGCGCTTTTGTATCATACCTAAACTTGCCAGACTCAAGACTAAACTTGATGACGAATGGTAATTATTTTGGTGTATCTTACTGAAGATGGGTCTATAATACACTAGGAAAAAGAGGGGGTTGTGAAAAGATCGGCTTCTGTGGCAGTTAAAGGTTTTATTTGTCTGAAAAACCAATGAGCCTGTTTGAAGATGAAAATTCATCATTTTAAGAATTATAGTTTAATCTCAAGCGGCAACACAGCTGAGCAAGTGTGTCTGATTTATATATACATGATATTCATTTTTAACTTAAGATAAATGTCCAGACTAAGGTGAATGGTGCTAAGAACAGGAAGAACTCTTCTGTATGGACACATACCTTGTCTCCACCAGCCTAGATTGTGCTGTGGGTTGTAAAATATCTTGTAGTAACTTTAGTTTTAAAATACACTCACCTTTGACTGCGTGAGGATTTACTGGTTTAAGTGATGAGCTTGTTCGTAATAAAGAGAAAGTTGGGCTGGTTGAACTGCTAATCCCACAGTTGGGTTTTGAATTCCATTGAAGCCAAGTTGTGTCTAGTCAGGCAAAGTGCCTGTGTCTTGTTATCTCTGTTCGGCCACCTCCTGCTTCTACCCTGTTATCTCTGTGGCCTTGACCAGGCCTTTTCAGAACTGGTGCCGGCTGGAAATAGAAACTGTTTAAAAAATGCTTCAACTCATGGATGGGCCATGTAATTAATTATTAAGGGAGGCTGGCATGGTTTGTATTACCTCCCTGGGCTTTTCATGGTTGAGATCAGAGGCAATAAATATGCCCTCCTGCCAAATGCTCTTTGAGACAAAAAAGGATAACTGCATGGACTGACCTAATGAATGTAATGAACATTTTTTTATGACCTTTTAAAGCACCTTCTATTTTTAAGAAAGGGAGCAAACTCATAATATCTTGGGGAGATTTGCTTCAGCAGTTTAGACTGAGTCTGCTTGGGGTAATGGTTCATTATAACTGAGCAAGGCAGTATATGATCTTAAAAGGAGGGCGCTCAACACTGCCAAGTTAAAAATATGGCTTTAGTCAAAATGTAAATGTGCAGCATTGAAATGATTTGATAGTTATGCAGCTATTTTTATAGTCATAAACTTTAAAAAGTAATTGTGAAGGTGTCTGATGGGTGCATAGGAGTTCAGTATCCCATTCTACTTTTATATATATTTGACATTTTCCATAATAAAACTTTTAAAGTAATTGTTAATAATGCCATTATTACATAAAGGGACTATAAAAGAGCACGTTTGGCCTTATCCATTTGTACCTGAATCTGACATCATTTAGTCACGTTTAGCCCTTGACCACTCAAGAAGCCACATGGCAACAGAGATCTGACATCACAGTCCCCAGGGCTATCGTGGGTCAGCAAGAGCACAGAGTGGATGCTGCCAAGATCAAGGACAGCAAGAGGAAAGAGAAATCATCTGGCCACCCAGTGTGGGCACAGTTACATTTTTGCTAGCATTCAGGTTGGATGTTGGGAGCCTGGTTGAAAACTGAAAATAAGCAGAGATGTGAGGGATTAGGTGGAAATAAGCAGAGACTGGAAGGTGATCCCAGGCTCTGCCTCCCACCCAGGAGCTTAGCACATTGTACTGAAGTTCCTGGGGGCATGAGAAGCACTAAAATCTGGCCCAGAATCAGGACGTGCTGTTCAATCCTACAGTCTCACAGAAAAGCTCTCCCTTTAGAATCATAGACTCCAACAGACTGTAGTAATTCTCCCTGTCTGAACACCACCCAAAGATTTTACAGAGACAATGGAATTAGTAAGCAAAACACATTTAAAAAAAAAATAACGAAGAAAAAGAATCCCAGTTCTTTTAAGATCCCAGCACAAAGCTAAGATGTCAAGATGCTAAAAGAAGGTTAACCACCTTTGTTAATGTGCTTCCTCCAATTCCTGACTTTAGCCTGTCTCTCTGGTGTGGGAAATAGAGATTTATTCCAGATTTTGGCAGGTCTTACTGACAAGTACTGGAAATACCACCATTCTGGGGGCTGTTTATAATTTTTCTCTTTTATCCTTTTGTGTATCTTTTATTCCACTGAGTATTTCTTGTTCTAGGCAGAGTAACAGGGCTGGGGATAAAATTCTGCATGACATATAATTCTCACTCTCAAGTGCTTATGGATTTGTTCTAATGATGTCTTTTGGGCTGTTTCAACATTGTAAAATCAGAGAATGCCTCCTTGCTAAAAAGGCATCTCTGTCCTGTGTGTATATCTAGGTCTGCCACTGCAGATCCCTACTACCTTCATTAGGCAACAAGAAGAGGGGAAGGTAGTCCAAAACAAGAAATACTATCCATTCTGCTTTACCTGACTGCTCCTATAGAATTTTCTAAGAGTGTGAGTGAGTGAGTGTGTGTGTGTGTGTGCGCGCGTGCACACACACCTCCTTCAGGTGGCTGAGTAAATTTACAGAACTTAATCTGGCTGAGATCAGACAGGATGCAAGCTCACCTGCGTGGGGACAGCATGGTGGTCTGCCGTGTGACAAGGGGCCTGAAACTCCAGACTGCCTGGATCTCTCTAAAACCAGATGTTTTCTGCTTCAATAATCCTCATAGTGCCACTGTATGAAATTTCTGTGTTCCGTTGGCTTACATTTCTCTGGTGCATTCTTACACACTCTCCTTCTAGAGTGACTTATATCTTTCACAACCAGAAACATGATGAGCAAGCTGCAAGTTGAGGCTGAGACCATTATATTTAGAGTATTGAATGTGTTCCAAGGTTGGTATTTATACAGAATTTTCTTTCCACTTTTATGGCCAATCTTTTTCCAGCTGGAACAGCAGTAGCAGGTTGCTTGGTCTTTAGCAAATAGAGACACTGTTGTCATATCATAAAATGTTTGATTTAGAAGACTAGAATCACTTCTTGGGACAGTTTTCCTATTTAAGGCAATCTTATCAGCTTTTCTTTCAAGTAAGGACCAGAAATAGAAATGAAAAACACTCTAATTTGATGGAATCACTCAAACATTTTACTTTCTAGGTCAGTGAGGTTTTTTGCACTTTTATTATTTTTTCTTTTTTAGTAACCTTATTACCCTTCTCAGTTTAGCTTTAAGTAAGTTTCTGGGTTTGGAGGAAAGAGCACTAGATTGATATGGGAAGTAACAAATGGCCTTGTAATTTTTGGGTCTTACCTTTCCAGAAATAATAAAGGCCAAGTGTTTTCATTTCACAATCATAGCTGGTGACCTTGGATTTCTTCTTGCTTTGGATAATCATTTCTTTGTATTCACCTGGCACACTGGGCTGTACTAATAATACACTTACTTATTTTATACTACAAGATGGTCACTGTGTGAGGCACTTCACATATATTCCTTTTTTCATTCATTTGCAGCCAAACTTGATAGTATTATCATGACTTTACCTACCAGGAAAATGAGGCACAGAGAAGTTAAGAAAATTGCTCGGGGTCATATACCTTTATACTGTCTTACATGCCTAAGCTTCATGACAATCAAAATTGCTTGTAGTCTCTCTTGAAATGTCCTCTTTATTCAATGTATGTCCATCATGTACTTTAAACTTGTAACACATCAATTACATAAGGAAGGATGGAAAAAGGGGTAAACAAAAAGAGCCAAGACTGGGAAAACAAACTTTTATGAGTTTTCCTTCTTTATTCAAAAGTACAAATAATCATATTTTCCTTTTAAGAAAGTGTTTAGTTTGTATAACTTATGATACTTCCTATTATATACCAGAAGCTCAATAAAAGTCAGGCCCCTTTTCTTTCTGTAATAATTGTATTTGTGTTCTTTCTTCTGAACTCTACCCAGTTCATTTCAGCAGAGGAGGGATGGGTGCGGCCAAAACTGCATCAGAATATCTCTTTCCCCTGATCTCAGTGATTGGTCCAGAGAAGGACACATGACTCAAGCTACACCAATCAGAATAATCCCCAGGATATTTCTGACTGAAGTTGGTGGGAATGATGATCATTTTCCTCAAGAGGCATGAACTTGTTAGGATGTAAATTCAGAGATGGCTCCTTTGGTCCTAATCCCATCTGCACGGGGTGAGTTCATATGTGTGAAGATGAACTGAGCCAATAAGAGAGAAATACAGAAAGAGTAAAAGAGAAAGACAAAGTGTTCAGATTGCTTTCTGGTCCTCAGATCTTAGGGCTGCATTCACCGATTTCCTTGAAATCAATAATTTATTTGAACTTTCTTAACCCTACCACCTCAGATATTAGTTTCTTTTTTTCAATATCGTCTTTCTATAATTAAATCCAGGGAAAAAATGGAAAACATGTGAGGTTGGGAAATTGCTTTCAAATAATATTAGGATTGGGTAGTGGAAGAGCATGCAGATGGGGTAGCAGCAATAGTCCAGGTTTTTGGTTTTGGGGGGATGTTTAATTGGCACATGAAGGTTCATTATACAGCTCTGTTTAGTTTTTGCATGCTCTCTACTCTTCTTAATACAAGTTTAAACTACCAAACAAAAGCAACAACAATGAAAAAAACAAAAACAAAAGCAAAAAAAAAAAAAAAACAAAACAAAAAAAAACACAGGTAGGCCATGAAACTGAGTCTCATGTTCCACAAAAGATTAATATGATATAAAAACAGTTTCTAATAGATGACAAAGAAAAGCCCTTTTGGTGTTTGAAGGTGGAGACTCAAAGAGGACAGCAAGAGCTCAGCTGAAAATAGTCTGGCTCCCTTTCTGGGTTGAAAAGAGTAGAGAATAAGCAGGGAAAAGAAGCCTAAGTAAATGTTTTTATTTTTTTGTATTTCTTCAACTTTTCTCTTTACATACCATACCCTCAGTGGGTTCTGGAGCAGAGCTGTGATGTGGTTTGAGGAGGCAGCTCATTATTCACTCGTTTATTTATTCATTTGCTTATTCATTCATTCAGCTAATATTATCTGATTCAAGAAGCAGAAAATCCTTGCTAATGCAGTGTCGGGCATGTGGGTAGTGTTCAATAAATATTTGCTGAATTAATAAATGGATACAGGGATATGCTATAAAGAAATACCTTTAATTATGGGGCTCTTTTGACATTACATCAATATTCAATCTTCTACATTTGGAACCTCCCAGAGTCTCTGCTGCAAATTCTATTTCAAAGGCCAGGAAAACATTACTGTTGAAATTTTGCATAGACATCCATAGCTTGAAATTTGTTCTAAGTGACAGTGTTTGAAACCCCCTAAATCAAGGTTTCTGGCTTTGAGTGACAAGGATGTCAAAAAGATGGAAATTAATCTTTCAAAATAGGGATTTTGCTTGTTGAATTGAAAACCTTCTATTTTCTTCTGGGTAGAAAAGGTCTTTCAATGTGATGAATTCATGATGTGGATGTAATTGCCTCAGTAATATTAATGGCAGTTAATTTCTAGAGGCTGTAACAAGCCTTTGTTACATTGAATTGATGAGAACCTAAATTTCCTGTTTTATGATGTCTCCTATTAAATGCGTAGACTGCCCTATGTTCATCAATGCCTCTATTTACAATGTTCATTTGAACCACAGGTATTTATTGAACACAAGGTATGATGTGCTGTGAAAAAGAATGAAAAGGCATGGCTTACTGCCTCACAGAATTAATAGGGGAGAGAAACTATATCATTTTGGGGTCTTTCCTAGGCAAGTCAGTTGCTTTAAAAATAAACAAGGAAATTGTTATAAATTATGTTCCGTCTGGCATGCAATGTGCTGCTGCACCACATTCTTTTCCCCAAGCTGAATCCCTCCAGGGCAAAACAATAGTCATTCTTATCTTATTCTTCTTATTTGTCTCCAAACATGTGAAGGTAAACATAACTGGGGCTAAGAGAAACTGAGAAATCAGCGAAGTTTGTGGAACCCAAGGGTTCCAGACATGGCCAGTTCTTTGGAAAGCACTGTTCCTTTCTTTAAAATAAAGTAAACTCTATTTTTAGAACAGTCTTAAACTTACAGGAAAGTTACTAAGATTATATGGTATGCTTGTATAATTAATGAAGCAATTTAGATTATTATTGTTAGTGAAAGTCCAGATTTTACTTTGACTTCCTTAGTCCTAGCACTTTTATCCAAATAAGGATGATATGTTATTGGAAGAAGATAGAAAGGAATAATATGGGGGAAATAGGTTGAACTGGCTACTGTGTGACTGGAATGCAAAAACCAAGACCTTTCATGGGAACAACTATGGGATTGTTTTGTCCTTAACTCTTGCCTCTGCCTGCATTTTGAGATATGCAGGTGACTTTGTTTCAATCCTTAGCTTGAATTAATTGAAAGGGTTCATTAAGATGGTTTTTCTAAAATAGAGGAGCCTCTTCTCTCTAAAATAAATAAATAAAATCTTTAACAAAAAGCCCTGACTGGTGTGGCTCAGTGGATTGAGTGCCTGCCTGTGAGCCAGAGTTACTGATTCGATTCCCAGTCAGGGCACATGCCTAGGTTGTGGGCCAGGTTCCCAGATGGGGATGAACAAAAGGCAACCGCAAATTGATGTTTCTCTCCCTCTCGCTATCTTCTCTCCCTTCACCTCTCTCTAAAAATAAATAAATAAATAAATAAATAAATAAATTTTTAAAAAATAAATAAATAAATAAATAAAGGAGCCATTTATTGTCAGAGTTGAATTCAAGGCTACCCCTCAAGAGAAATAGAACCTTTATTATTTTTTAAATAGTTTATTCATTACTTTCAGAGAGGAGGGCAGGGAGAAAGGAAGAAAGGGAGAGAAACATCAATGTATGGTTGCATTTCACCTGCCTCCAGCTACAGACCTGGCTGGAGACCTGGCTTTGCAAACTTGCAACCTGGTTATGTGCCCTGACTGGGAATCAAACCAGTGACCTTTGGGTTTGCAGGCCGGCTCCAATCTACTGAGCCACCAGTCAGGGCCAGAAATATTATTTCAAAATAATTTTACTGACCTACCCCCACATCGAGCCATCAAGCTAAAGCAAATACAGATAGAGACTTCACTTATCTTCATTATTTTGGGCTTCTCTTTTTATATCATTTCCCCACTATGTATGTTCTCAGATACCCATTTTGGACATCCCAGGGTCCTGAAACTTTCTTACAACATCAAGAATATAAGAAATGTATCAGAAAATGAAAATAGCCTCATAGAACATACCCTGCACACCAGGTATCCTTGCCTTGGCTGGCAGTTCTGTGGATCCAGTTAGACATCCCCTGCTGCCTATAGATTGCTTCCTCCATCTACGGTGGTAGAACCATGCAGTAACCAGCCATGTTGCCTTTGTTTACAATAGCCCTAGGGTGTGGGAAGGCTGTCAGGGGGTTTTGGTTGCGATTTCAATTCAGGAGGACTCTTGCTTCCTGCAACCCCTCATCCTTTGAGGGGGAAGTTGCTAGCTCTGGTGCTACTTCTGGGGTCCCTGACCTGCTCCCTAGTAATCTGGCCTGACCCACCTTGTTACAGTCTGGGATGAAATGATAACCTCTTGTAATTAGAATTCTATGATGATTTTCAGATTATTTTTTATTTCTGTTCTTCTGATTGCTCGAAGCTTGATAAAAACACCATTGTATGCCTTTGGGGGAGGTTTTGCTGTGGCTAGTAAGGTCTCTAGAACACGGCTATCCCTGTGTTGGGCTGCCTGGCTGGTGCACTGCTCTGTCACTCCATTTGAAGACCTTTGCTGTGTTGCCTGCTATTCTGCAGTAATAGGAAGGTTATCATCTCTTCCAGGGTGGGGGGCCATCAGTTCTGATTGGGGTCTATTTCACAGAGTGTCTCTCATTAGCTCTTACCAGACACTATTATATCTCAGAAGCAGTAGCTCAGAGGACTTCCCACTTAACCACTTCCTTCCAGTGATCTAGAGGCAATGTGGAAGCAGCTCTCAACGTGATGGTAGTAATTTTGTAGAGCCCTTAAGGGCATAAACCTAAAAACGCTGGAAGACCAATAGATAGCCCTGGGGAGCACACAGTATCTTCTGTCCTAAGGTCATTCTTAAAGAGGTTATTGACCTAAGAGAGGCAAGACATACATCTTTGTCTTTGAAGCAAAACTTTACAGAAAGGAGACTGCCTGTTTTTTGGCTATTCTTACATCAAATATTTCTTATTCCAAGGCAGAATCACCTGGGTAGTTTACTAAAAAAAGAAGACTTCCCTAC
Source organism: Noctilio leporinus (assembly GCA_004026585.1). Taxonomy (NCBI): domain Eukaryota; kingdom Metazoa; phylum Chordata; class Mammalia; order Chiroptera; family Noctilionidae; genus Noctilio; species Noctilio leporinus. The sequence goes on along the minus strand of PVIW01003223.1, from coordinate 148,920 downwards.
ATAACCCTTATAACTTTGAATTCAGTAGGTTTCAAGTACAGCTCAGGTGTCTGAATACTTACTTATTCTGTAAGTTGCAATGCAAGTGATCCTTTGATCAAGCATGGAGAAGCACCAACTACTCTAAGAGAAGACATGGTCAACGAACTTGAGAATCCTGAGGTGAAATCACAGGAATTGTAAGCTTGTTGGTATAGGGTGATATTGATACCTAGGAGTTGATTTAAAATAGACAGATGACTGGTCTTCCTCCATACCTACCAGGGGCAGGTCTCAGGGACTGGCATTCACACAAGCATTCCTGGTAGTTCCTAGGCAAGCTGAAGGTGGAAGAAGGAAAGAGCTTGTATTCAAGCAATTCCCCACTCATTTCCCAAGAGGCCCTTTGCAAATTGGCTGATTAGTAAAGGACCATGGTATGGGAACGTCTAGCAAACTTTGGCAGCAATCAGCCACAGCTTCATTAAAATTCAAATTCTCATTTCTGTTCCTAAAATTCATTTCCACTGCCAATAGCAAAGAATTACTTCCAGCCAACGAAAGGGGCTGATGAAGCTAACCTACGTTTGAGGTTTGGTTTGCGGGTGTGTGTGTTTTTCCCCTTTCACTGTACTGGGCAGGATAAAGAATGCCTGTGCAGTCACCTCCACAGTTACTCTTTTGGTAACAGCCCAGAGCCCAGCATGCAGTTTTCTTTTTCCACTTCGATATCTTAATGGAATGAATGTGATATTATTTATCAACTGTAAGCTTGATGGAATACATCATATAAATCATCTCAAATGTTATTTGCCACCTTCCTGCCTGTTCTGAAATGCATGCCAGCTTAATTAATCTAATTAGTCGATGCACAGATCAGGAGCACATTTACAGCTTCTCTGCCCTCGTAAATAAAGAGTTTTGTTTTCCTAGGCTAAATAATTCATTTTAAGGATGGATACTAGGAAGAGTGCGGGAGAGCTGACCTCTATTACAGTAAAACATGGAATAACGATGACAGGGTTTTCTTTTTGTTCTGCGTGCCCTCCATTAACCTTCTATTAAAATCCTCCTTTGTGGGGGCGTCTGGGGGGGGAGCGGGCGGCCCGCGGCAGAAATGTCATGCCCTCCCACCTGGAGAGGCATACCTGTCATTTGCTAGAAATGAGCTTATCCCTTTTAAACCTCAGGATTGAAAGACACATGGATTCTCAAGCACACGCGTGTGCTCTGCAGAGCTGAGGACCACGAGGCTGTCAGTTCAGGAGCCCACGCTGAGGGCTGAAAACAATCAGAGAGGAGAAAAGGGTCAGAGCCGCAGGTGAGAAATGAGGCTAAGCACAGTGAACGGGTTGGATGTGGTGAATGAACAATTGTTTCTTCTCACAGCTGTGGCTACCTGGTGCTGCCAGACTGGCCGTGCGGTCCCTAGTTTCCAGATGCACACTCATTTGACAGTGAATGGATGCCTGCAACACGGCAGCCCTGAAGGGACAGTATCCCCTGACTAGTTACATGCTGTGTCCCCTTCCATAATCTAGCTAAACCTCTCTGTAGGCTAGTTCTTCTGGGTATAAGGTGGAAATCTCACAGGATTACCTGAGATAATTCAAGCACTAGCACCTGACCTGCTCCTCCTATGTTTGTGGCTCAGAGAGAGAGAGTATGAGTGGAAGGCCTGTCCCCAATCCATGGCTTGTTTCTTTATGGCCTCCTCACCCCATCACCTAGCACATAGCCTCTCCTTAGTTTTCCCTCGCCTTGGAGGGACCTGGAAGTAAGTTTAGCCCATGCAGGCAGAGAACTCCTGGGTCCTGTTATTCAGAGGATGTGTAAGGCAGGAAGGGTATGGTAGGGTAGGACTGGGCAGTGGGTGCAGGCTTTTTCTCTCATCCTTTGCACTGGCTCCTTTTAGAAGCTTGGATATTTTCTTTTTAAAGAATTGTCTCAAAGCAACAGAACTACGAATGACAGAGAGTGAACTTTAACGTATGCAAGTTAAAAAAAAAATACCAACCAGAGGGGTGTGCAGACTATAACATATGGATCTGATTGTATTACAGATGCACAACTTAACTTTAAAGAAGAGGGTGAGGGGCAAGGCAGTTGACCTAAATAATTCTGGGAACCAGTGATTTGGCTGGGAGTGGGAAGAATAACATTGGTTTTAGCTGGTAGTTTCTTCCTTCTGGCGTATAGATGAATAATTCTGAAAATGCTTGCACGCATACCGGGGTTGAACACATGAGTAACTGGGTGATGGATGGTGAGAGCTGCGTGTCTCACTGTGGAAGAAGGAAGTCACAGATGAGCAGAAAGGGAAGGTCAGGAAAAACCACGTGGCTCTGGGTAAGAGTAAGAGTCTGGGACATCAGCCAGGACTCACGTTTAAGTGAACGTGTACATAGATGGATAGACATGGGAGCATTTATAGATATGTGTGTATACATGCACACATTACCTAGCTCTGTTAGCTGAGAGTCCTGGGAACAATAAGCACATACAACACCCAGACCTTAACCTCACAATTCTATTTTCCAGTAAATGAAACCAAGGTTCCTTGGAAAAATGGCTGATTCTGTGCCTGGCCCAGGGAAAATATCCCAAACCAATCTCTTACTTAAGGACAGGAATAAACTTGCCTGAGAGCTTGTGATTCAGTTCAATATGATAAAGGGTAGACTGGGCTAAACCCTTCTGCAGCTGCCACACTTAAATGGTCTGGCAGAAATGATTAAATTTTACTTGTCATAAGAGTAGTGTCATTATCTACAGTATATTAAAAAAAGACGTTTGAGTTCTAGAGAGTTCTTTAAGTTTTTTTTTTAAAGATTTTATTTATTTTTCAGAGAGAGGGGAAGGGAGAGAGGCAGAGACAGAGAGGGAGAGAGACATCAATGTGTGGTTGCCTCTCACCTGCCTCCAGCTATGGACCTGGCTGGAGACCTGGCTTGCAACCTGGTGATGTGCCCTGACTGGGAATCAAACCAGCGACCTTTGGGTTGCAGACTGGTGCCTTATCCACTGTGCCACCAGTCAGGGTGAGAATTCTTTAAGTTTAAAAAAAATTTTATCTTCACCCGAGGACAATTTTCTCTCTCTCTCTCTTTTTTTTTTTTTTCAGCAAGAGATGATGGGACAGAAACATGGATCACTGCCTTCCATACTTACCAGGACCAGGGATCGTACATGCCTGGATCAGGGATTTAAGTCTGTGCTCAGACTGGGAATCAAATCCACAACCTGTCAGGTAGGGATGACACTCCCACTAACTAAGCCACACTGGCCAGGGCTCTTGGAATTGTTTAAAATAGTAGAACAGTTCTACAAAATCTGCAAACATATTTCAGCTAGCTGGTAGCTGTTTATGTATTCCATAGCTAATCCCCAAATTGATAAATAAAAATAATGAACAATTGGCAAAAGAAGTTTAAATGTGATTCAGACTTTTGTGGGGTTATATCAAGTGGCTACCGGACTTGGTACTCAGAACACCGATGACATCTTACCTCTTCACAGGCACCATCTACTTTTCAGATAAGGCGGTTTCTAGAAATCTAACCTTGGAAAAAAGTCAACTTCATTAAGTGTACAGACTTTTCTGCTCCTTAGTCCTCAGGTAGCTCTGCATTGCAAGGCCCATGGGTTCCTGCGCCTCTTCGGATACACAAAATATGAACAGTAAATTAGAATATTTCAAGCAGTAATTAATCTGGGACTCAAGTATTTCGTTCCAATTGGCATCTTTCATTTGCCTTCCAGTCAACACAATGACATATTTACATTTTGTGTCAAGCGAAGAGTAAACTCTGGGGGGTGCAGCTAAGAAACAACTTCCTTCCATCCCAGGATGCAGACTTACCACAGAGCTGTCTGCCAAATTAAGGCTGAGGCAAAGACAAATGGTTTAATTGGCACAGTGGAGTCACAGGAGCCACTTATTATGATAGCTGAGTTCTCAGGTTCCATTCCAAGGCTTCCGGCTGTATTCAAACATTTCCCTGGTAGAATAACCCTGCTCATTTTGTATGCTACACTTATTTTCAGTTTAACCTGTTTCTTTCTCTCAGTTATTTAGCATGGCATCCAGAAATAAGCCTTCCCCTCATCCCCACTGGCGTCGTTGCCTTTTCAAGTTCATCCACTAAATTTCTCCCGGTCATCGTAATCACAGTGGGCCTGTCTTGGTGTCCTTGTTTGTACAGCCACACCAGTGGTGAGGCCAGAGAGAAGGTTACATTAAAAAACAGATGTGTAGCCACTTGGCAGTCAGCCACTTGCCCTGGTGGCACCATGTGAGACACGCAGGCCCTTTGATGCAGCAGGAGTTAAGAAAGCAATACTTCCCTTGTCTCTATCAGTGTCTGCCACAGTAAGCCCTCTGGCAACTTTGTCCCCTTCCATCGAATTCTAGCAAACAATTGAGATATCCAACAGGGATAGATAGATTTGTTTTTTGCTTGACTGCTTTGCTGAAATGATTGGTGCCACATCCAGACTTGAGGGTAAGGATGCATATTCTTTTTCTTGTTTGAGTCTTTCTTCATTTACTTCATCTCAATGCCATTTTTGTATTTACCCCCAGACAGAAGGAAGCCACTGGGTGTCCAGTGAGACAGGTTCAGGTTTTAGTCAGGACTTCACCATATTCTAGCTGTGTTGCCTTGGGAAACTAATGTAACAGTGAGGAATTGCAGTTTTCTTCTCTATAAGGTGGAGGCTCTACCATTTACAAGACTGCAAAGATTAAATAAAGGGCTTACTTACAGTGACAAATACAATGCCAAGCCTTTGTGACAGGTGTCAAGGACAAAAGATATATTATTATACTCTGTTCAGAAGTAGGAAGAGTAGAATGTGAGAGTGTCTCAGACAGAAGTCTTTCTCTATTCTTTATGGAATTAAAATAACTGAGAAGAAGCAAAAGATGCAGAACCCAATGAGGCACAATTGTAATTATCCCAGTGAGGGGGAGAAAAATAAAGCATGGTGATGTGAAAATGATTTATTTTGACCATGTAGGTAAAACAACCAAAAATATCTGATAGGTTTAACAATGAGAGGCCAGAATGATTATGCTAATGTTCGAACAATAAAAGGATTTCTTTTTCTTGTTAACATATTTTTTTTCTTATTGTGTAATCTGAACATCTGGGCTCCTGTACTAATTAAATAGTTTTGGAAAATTAGACAAATCCTTGCCTCCTCTGTGGACCACTATTTCCTTATCATGAAATGACATGATTGAAACAGCTCACTTCTTAGGTCTTCTCCAGGGTCAACCCTATAGTTTTAGGGTTTCAATTCTCCTTGTTGATGGAAGCTGTAAGAACTTTAGCAACAGAGCAACTCAACACCAAATTCAGCACCTAAGTACCTTCTTCTATACTTGTGTGTCGTCCTCTTAAAGCCAGACCCTGCATTATCCCTATGATGATGTTAACCTTAAAGTCAGTTAAGATAAAATACAACCAATGTTTTGGAATAGATAGCCTGACATTAGCTACAATTATAAGCTGTAGCAGAAATGAAATTTTGGAAACACACTTTGATTTTGTGTGCATCATAAGTTTGGTTAAATGTACACACTTAGAATATTTGAAATATTATTTCTCTCTTTTATGTAATTAGTAATTAGAGTCACTAGGAACATCTTTTTGTGCCAAGTAAATAATAAGGAGAAGTAGGACCAAACTACAAAAGGTCAATTTAGAAGGCAAGGGGGATAAAATGTTTAGTTAAAATGTTGGAAAATTGCAATGAAGATTGAGCATTTTTCCTTCTATATTTCCATTTTTCCTTTCACCTTCTTTCCTTCCCTTCCTTTATTCTCTCTTCTACACTCCTTCTCACCCTCCCTCCCTTCCTTTTGTTTTTTTCTGTACAGTAGAAAATATTCTTACTTTGTTTATCTCCCTGGTTATGAGAGCAGACTTCCATGCTGACTAATTTTGTTAAATTAGGCAAGTTGCTTCACCTCACCCAGTCTTGTGAACATTTTCACTATCTGCTAAATGGTCCAATTAATAAAAATACCTGCCACAAGGTTACTAATGAGTAAGGTAAGATAAAGTACATGTAAGTGTATTATAAATTATATGAAATTTGCATGTATTAATATTATCTGCTTAGGGCTGGGGAGAGAACAATGGCACTACCTTGCCCTTCCTTCTAGCATCCATTCTACTATACAAACCCCTATCTTCACTCTACCTACCCAATCTTAAAACATACACTAGTCTGGAAAGACTATAGAAACCTGCCCTCTTTCCTTTTCTGTGAGACTCATTGTGTTACGTAGTAAGTATATTACACAACAAATGTTTCAGAAAACATGTAAGAATGGAGGGCAAAGGTATTGATACTACCATCTAAAACCCTCTTGCTGGTTTTCCGGGGAAGAGAGAAGGTGATGATTTTAAGTTCTGCTGAGTAAATTGCATCTCTGGTATCAATGGTTCAAATTGCCTTTAGAGAACCAGTACTTACAGCATCCACATTCTGTTCACCCACCCACTGTTTTCATTAGTAGTTAATAGAGCAAATTAGTCATAACTGATGAACCAGTAATATCAGTTCAGCACAGTCTTGAGTGGAGGAGGAATAAGTTGGTGTTTCTCTCTACCCCTTACAGACTACAGTTGACACACTCTTTTCACCTCTTGCTCACCCTATTGTTGACCTTAAAAGATCCCAGTTTAGTCCCTTATGGTCCAAGGCAAGGGTTCTCAAACATTAATGGCTGTATATGTGCAACATCTCTAGAGTTCTTATTCAAATGAAGGTTCTGATTCAGTAGATTTGGGGTAGAGCCCATGAGTCTGCATTTCCCACCAGCTTCTCATCTGCAGTTCACACCTTGAGTAGGAGGACCTAAGGAAAATGAGGAACAAGGAGTAGGTAGCCCTGAAAATATTTGTTTCTGGTTTTATTCAATAGCTGAGCGATAATACAGGGAATGTGAGAGGATGTATAATATTTTCCAAATATGTCTGGGGAAGTGAACACTGAACAGGTGTACCCCAGAGTCCCAGTGGAACTCTGTGACCTGTTTCAGAGGATGAGGGCTCACCACGTTTGTTCTTCTGTCACGTGTCTAGGGTCATGCCCCAAGATGTCAAGGATTGGAACCAAAGGATTTTGTGTCTTCTTAAAATCGCCATCTTCCAGGTTTCTTTTACAGCCATTCAGAAGGAAGTTAAAGAGACTGATTTTTCCCTCTAGCTACAGATTCAACCAAACATTCCTTAAACACAAAAGGGAAAGATGTCTTCAGTTCTTTCAAGGCCATCACCATGCTTATAATTGTTATGTCAAGTAAAAGCTCTTTAGAGAAAGGCTGAGGACCCACCAGAAAAGGTAAAACAAGCACCAAGTTAGGTGATATATGAGACACTAAGTCTCACTGCCCTCTTCCCTTCTGACTACTCCCTACTCTTGACAGTGACACCTCACCCCACCAAGTGAGTTGAAGGGTGCATCTGAGTGTGTGGATGAGGAGCAGAGGTGTGATCTGGTGGTTCATTTCCCCCTGTGGTTGCTATTTGGGGAGTGGGGAGAGAAAGTGGTGAGGGAGGTTGTGAGGGAGATCAGATCTCAGAGGGGTCCTGCTCAAGGTTCCTACCAGCTACTCCTGCCAATGAGGAGGGTGATGTATCTCAGACACCCAATCCTTACATATTTGAAGGAACACAGCAGAGAAGGCTTTTTCCTTCCTGTTAACTGAGGAATAAGGTTTCTTATTCCCTTCATATGTAATTTCCATTCTTTCCCAACTAAACACAGGAAGCATGGATTTTGAAACAACCCAAACTGTGGATCTTTGACTTAGTTGCACAACCTTTTGGGCGAGTTACTTATCCTATCTGAGCCTACTTTCCTCATCATCTCTAATCCAGGTATACAATTGATTTATTGTTGCATCATTACTTCATTAAACTACATTAAATGAGGCCAGTGTGTGGAATGCACACACAGGTTCCTGATGGATTTTACTATCATTCTAAGGAATTTATTTTAAAAACTACAACAGGTGTCCAGGACTAAGGTTTCTCTAGACCACTTGAGCACTTGCTTGCCTGTTTGTTTTTTGTGTGTGTGCAGGTGAGAGGTTCTTTCTGCTGAGCTCTTTACTTCTGGGATGAATAAGGCTCAATAGAAATATGTCTGTTCCATTCCCATGAGATTCTGTCTGTTTAATATGTTCTGAGTTCAGAACACAACTCTTGGCCAATCTAGCACAGTATTTGGGTTTTGATTCTGTCTTAGTTGTATTTGCCTTGGATTTATACCAAGTATAATCATGATAATAATAGTATTAATAGCAATTATAGTAGTAACCAAGACTTATTTGATGCTCATCACATGTCTGGCACTTTTAAAAGCCTTATATGTGTACTAATTCTTATGACAACCTTATTTGGAAGGTGCTATTATCATTTTCATTTTACATAAGAGGAAACTGAGTCACAGGTATCATCAAAGGCACTTGGACTACTCTGTGGCCCTTCAATTACCCTCAGAGCTACTTTGGTAATAATAAGCACAGACTTTACTTTCTTTTTCTTTAATCTACACACAGTGACTATAATTACTTCTGGGCCAGAATCCCAACCAGCTTTTATTTATTCTGTCTTATTTATTCTATTTATGTACTCTTATGACATAAAAAAAAAAATCTTTGCTTTTTAAATTTGAAAATAAATATAAAATCCAAGAATTAGTTCTGCCAGCATTCATTCCTGCATGGTTCCAGAATTTGACCACTCTGATGAATTTCAATTTGCTTAAACCATTTAATGCACCATTATCCCTTGTGTGGATTTTTGCAATAGCCACTTCTCTGGTCTCTGTGTTTTCAGGTCTGCCTCTCTCAGTCCCTCTTCCACACAGCAGCCTGAGTGAGGCAAGTGAACCCAATGTCAACATCTCCCTGCTAAAAATTACTCTTCTATGCCTAGTCATTACATTCAAGATACAAGTTTTCAACCATGTTTAAAAGCTTCAGTTGGCACAGACCCTGCCTAACTATCTACCTCATTTTTATTATACCTCCCTGTGTTAGGGAGCTCCAGAGAAATAGAACCAAAAGGACATGTATACATACAAAAAATATTTATTAGGTAGAGTTGGCTCACACTTATTTCAAAAACTAACAAGTCTTAAATATGCAGGATGGGTTGGCAGGCAGAAGCCTCAGGAGAATTGATGTTTTATTTTGAGTCCAAAGGCCATCTGCTATAGAATATTGAAGAGCCAATGTCGCAGATAAAATCTGAAGATATTTAGCAGGAGGATTCTGTCTTGCTCAAGAAAGGCCAGTCTGGTGTTCTATTCTGATTTTTAATTGATTGGATGAAGCCCACCTGCATTATGTTGGACTCAAAGGCCATCAATTTAAACTTCAATCTCACCCCAAAATGTCTTCACGGAAACATCCAGAATAATGGTTGATGAACTATCTGGGCACCCCATGGCACAGTGAAATTGGTATTTAAAATTAACCATCACACTATCTTTTCATTAAACCTCAGCCAACCCTGTCTCCAAGCCTTAGTCCTTCTGGTTCTCTTAGTTGGATTTCTATTCTGCTCCCTCTAGAATGTAAGTTCCTTCTGGGAAGAGACTATTTTGTACTGTTTACTGATTTAATCTACTGCTTAGAAGCATACCTGCTACCTGGAAATGGCTTGAAAATAAATGTAAAACATGATGATTAAATAATGTGTTCAAGGAATAATGTGTACACCTGGCCTGAAAACCTAAGTGGTCACCTATGTTGTATGATGTTGGAAGCTTAAGGAAATGCAGTCTTTCTCAAAATATCCTCTCCCTGACATCACAGCAATATTCTTGTCTGTGATCCCAAATCTGCACCCTTCAAGTTACCCCCTGGTAGATAAGATAGTCTGGGGCATTTTGTCCCAATAATTTTTGCTAAGTGTACATGCTATCTGAAACCTTCTCCTCCGTTTATGTCTCATAATTGTGTCGTTGAATCTGATTAATTTGCTTGGGGGATCCCTTAGGCTGCCATCCCAAATGGCTCCAAGACTTTGACTTTGAAGGAATGATTCTGAGAATGTCAGAGTTGGAAGAGATCTTCGAGATCGTCAGGCCCCTGTCCTCTTTTTCACAAATGAAAAAACTAAGGTTCATATAGAGAGATGACTTGTGCAAAGCCAGACCATCAGTTAATGAAAAAGCTCAGTTCAGAAGCTAAATCTCTAGTTTAGGCCCCTACCTAACAAAACATACAAATTTCTGTGGGGGAAATTTTGTACCCACCAGAACTGAGCAGCAGATCTGAGCAAAGCAATGTTTTAAGGGTTTATGGAAGGAGAATGTATGGATTAGTGTATATAGGGATATGGGGATGAGGAATAGTGGGGTTTGTGAAGGCAAGAAGTAACATCCTTTATGGTCTCAAGTACAAAAACAATTCATGAGTACAGTATGAAGAGATGAAGATTATTCATATCTGTTTTATTACCGGTTACACCAACAGGAATTACTATTTCATGTGTAGGGCTACAAGTCTTACTACACATGAAATAGTAATTCCTATTGGATCCTTGCCACCCACAAATCCAAAGTTGCTTTTTTCTGTAGGATGGAAGAAATGACACTTATAACTAGCCAAATGTTTGCAGAAAGAGGGAGGTAGACAGGAACACCAACATAAAGACAGCATGCTATTGGCAAGTTGGAGAGCAGCCTGGATTATGGGATACATTGATGGGAAGAACTTTCAACCTTGCCTCAATAGCAAAATTCTTACCAGACCAACTTCATGTTCTGAGTGACTGAGATGCCATTCTGCTAGATCCTCTTCTACTTAACTGTATATTCCTAAAAGGCAGGGGCTCACCTTATGTCACTTTTACTCTCTACACTTCACACGCTCTGATTTGATGCAGATATTTGCTAAAACTTTGAGGAGGGTAATAATCTTAATTGCTCACATGTTCTTTCTGCCTTTCACCTTTCCCTAATTCCCTATAGAGAAAGGTTTTGGCATAAGGTGTGGGTTTCAAAAAAAAAAGGTATGGGTTTCAATCCTACAACACTACTTCCTATGAATGTGACTTCAGAAAATTATGTCTCCCCAATAAGTGTCAATGTTATTATTCACAGAATTAGGATGATAACATTGCAGGGAGGATTAAATGAGATAATTCGTGTTAAGTAGTCTTCCCAATGCCTAGGAATAACAGGGTACTCAACAAATTACAGCTATGTATACATGGGGCTGGCTTCTTGTGTCAACTGTGCACACAATAGAGCCACATTTGGTTTCATGCTCTGTGACCACCATCTTGAAATTCTTAATCATTTTTTAACAAGGGCCCTGCATTTTACTTTTATGCCATGCTCTGTAAATTATGTAGCTTATCCTGATCACATAGTTATCCTGGAAGAATTTGGGCATAAAGTACAGGGAAAGAGGGTGAAAGAGAAGTGAGAGAAGAGAAACAGAGGGGAGTGAGGAGAATTATTGTTGGTATTAACCATTTTCCCCTAGAAAATTAAAATATTTTTAAAATATGAATAAATCCTTCTTTTTTTTTTTTCTACAGAAATATGCCCATGAGAATTAGAATAGAATGGGAAATAAAAAAGAGGTTGGTATATAGGTCAAAAGATAGACTTCTAAAAAAATTTTAGCCTATTCTTTTTTCATAATGCTTAAGGATTGTTCAGAGAAAGAGGTGAAATAAAGAAATTCTCTTGAATAGACAAATCACGAATACAATACCAAGAAAATCAGTGTAGTAGTATAGAAGCACCTGACTAAAATGCTTATGTAACCTTTTTTTTTTTTTAGTGGAGAATAATATATGACTTATCCATGCAAGTGAAAAAGCAATCATTATAACATATGCATTAGTTTTGTAGAATATCAGAGATTGATTTAAAATACACTCATACCTCATCAAAGCAATAGGCAATTTAAAATCTTGAAACAGTAGTCTTTTTACACATGCTTGTTGATTAATTAATCACTCTTTCTGGCTCAAAGGATTCTTGTACAAATCCACACCTACCTGGGACTAGCTTCTTCCTAGTCTTCTAGATATATAGGCAAATGAAATCAGAATAAAGTGGGTGACAGATTCCTACTTCTGTGGACTCAGGTTACATTTATTTTATCTGAGGGATGTCCTGTAACATTGTCAAATATTAATCTAGCCATCAGGTAACACCTACAGGTGGAAAATTCTTCATGGAACTCAATCAATGATGAGCCTCATGGAACCTGTGAGCTGTGGCTTTGTGTGCATGTGAACCCTGGGGGAGAAGGGGAGTTTCCACTGAATTATCAAAAATAATTTCTTGGCCCCTAAAATTCTGAAAACTTTTGAAAAAGAACTTTAGTAGAAGTTTTATGGTGCCAAAGATATTTTAATTTATGGGTTTTTTTATTGATTTAAGAAAGGGGGAAGGGAGGGAGGGGGGAGAGAGAGAGAGAGAAAGAGAGAGAGAGAGAGAGAGAGAGAGAGAGAGAGAGAGAGAGAGAGAGATTGATTTGTTGTTCCACTTATTTATTCATTTATTGGTTGCTTCTTGTATGTGTCCTGACCTGAGATCAAACCTACAGCCTTGAAATATTGGGATGGTGCTCCAACCAAATGAGCTACCTGGCTAGAACATATATATATATGGGCTAGAAAATATATATATATATATTTTTTGAAAGAGTTTTATTTTAAGAGGGAATTAAAAAAAAAAAAAGAAAACCTTATCAAGGACTTTTTCCTTCTGTTTGGAGAAGCTGATTGAAAGTATTTGTCTTATAAAAAGTACACTGTTGAAACCATCAAACATGAGTTGTAGTTTCAGTCTTATTTAACTGAAGGAAGAATTTCAAGACATGGGAGAAGTAATATGAATAAAGAACCCTAGATTTTTATAATTTTAACACATTTTTATAGTTGTCATGCTCACACTTAAATCAATAGTATTTACTAAATGATTTACTGATGTCAAATCTTTCCAATGTATTCAACTTAGTTGAAACAATAAATTTAACCTTATTTCTTCAATTTAAGTATATGAAACTAAGTATTGTAGTTACAATGATTGACAGGAGATGCAATAATTTACACCCCTCTTTCCTAACCAGGTTCTGAACAATTTATAAAATAAGGAAAGAGCAAATATTGAGGTCAGAATATTACTTTTATAAGCCCTGGCTGGTAGTACAGTGGATAAGGTGCCAGCCTATGAACCCAAAGATTGCAGGTTCGATTTCCAGCCAGGGCAACATAACTAGGTTGCAAGCCAGGTCTCCAGTCACGTGTGTGGCTGGAGGCAGGTGAAAAGCAGCCATACATTGATGTCTCTCTCCCTCTGCCTCTCTCTATTCCCCTCTTTCTAAAAATAATAAAATAAAATCTTTAAAAAAAAAAGAATATTACTTTTATAATAATATAAGCCAACATTTAAAGACTGGACTTTAGATTTATTAGGTAAATTAATAGTACAAGTAGTAACCAGGCCAAGAGTTAACCACCCATTCCCAAGAAGAACTGAATTTCGGCTGACTTTCCTTAACAGGAACCAAGGACTTGAATGAGCAGAACTAAGCCTACTTATCCAACTTAGGTTTCTTTCCCAACTGTACCATTTATAAATTACCTCACCACAGACAGAATAAATGAAGGAGTGGAGATGGGTTTGGAGAGTGCTTGGGGAAAATTCCTTGTTATGGAATCAAGGAGTAAGAAAAAGAAGAAGAAATTCTCCTGGATCAGTAATACCAGTGTAACTGGCTTCAACAGGTTCAAGAGCAAACCTATGGTCACTATGTTAGCACAGCACTAGCTCATGAGAACAGAAGTTCATGGCTCCACTGAACAAAGCTTCTTTGCTGGGTCTGGGTGGTCGGCATATTTTTCAGAAGCAATGGTGAGTGTTAGCTGATCCTTCTGTTTTATAGAAGGCAATTGAGAGAGGTCTAGTATCTACTAAGCCCAGACCTGCCCCATCCTGTCCTAGAAGTGTTTGTGTAGGAGTTAAGTGTTTAATCTCTCACATTTCATCTCATTTATTTCAAGATGGGATTTTAGGGTCTCACCCAATTCTGAGGAAAATAAGGGAACAACTTTCCTGTAGGCAAAATTGAAAACTTACTTTTCTAAAAAGTCTAGAACTTTGAGAAGGCTTTATGACAAAGCAAACATATTTTACAGCTGCTAAAGTTAATGAAAGTAGTACAAAGGTATTATTAATGGAATTAATACCCATCGAGCTCTACACTCAGATGATGATAATTATATTTTATTAGGGTTAAAAACTAAGAAAATGCATTGACCCAGTATGTTTGACTAAACTTTATCTCAAATAAACTTAATGAAAAATAGATATTTGTTTAAACCATTTCCCCCTATAAGGAGCACCTATAAGGTTCAAAATATGATCTGGGTGTGCAACAGCATAAAGAACAGCAATTGTCTTTGTAAAATTAATGGGGAGGAAAGAAGTTGTTTTTTAAAAAGTAGCTCTTGTTTTAAACATTTCAACATTTAAGATAAACATACATTTGCATCACAAAGTTTTTATTAAATATGTTATGATTTTTCTTCTAGATGAGTCATTTTGGGAGTATTCTCTGAATGTATTTCTTTCCAAAACAGTGGAAATCACTCATGATCTTCTTTGAAGTATGGGAATTAATTTTGATTTTTATTGTCAAGTGAAGTCTTTCAATCTAGACACCCTACTCTCCTTTTTTCTCACCTCTACAATACTGCAACATATTTGTGACTGGGTATTGTTTCTATATTTTTAAAGACAGGAAGTTTCGTGAAATAATTTTCTTACTAAGTATGCGAGCTTTTCAAGGCACATTTCTAGAAAAGATCTGGGAGTCTGAAGTGGAGGCTAGACTGAATAGAATTCTACTTTAACTTATATACTTACATATATGTGTTATTTTCTTGGTTTTGCAAAGCCATATCTAGCTCATAGGATATGTAAAAATAGGTACACACGTCAGAAAAGATCTGGTTGCCATATTCTTCATTCCAATATAGTTGCATTTTCATCTAATGTGGTCATTTTCAAATTATTGGTCAACAGCCATTACCTTTCTGGGGAATCTATTTAGTGGATTTCAACTAGAATTTAAAAAATAAATAGATTAGAAAAGAAAAGAAAAAAATGATAGAATGCATTGTACATAGTAACAATAAAAATTGTGTCATAAAAATTTTTATTTATGTATTATAGGCATGCCTGGTTACCATGTGAAATACATTTATTATTATAGGATTTTGATGCCACCCCAAAATATGGAACAAAGACCCCTGAACTCTTACCTGCCAAATATGACCTCCATGTTCATTTTCATTGTGTTTGACCACAGTGAGGCGTTTGACACTACTGACCACAACTTCAACCCTCTGTTTGAAAGTCAACCCTCCCTTGACTTCTGTGTTTCTTCCCTATTTTCTACTTTCCTGGTCACTCCTTATTAGCTGTCCCTTACCCACTCTATTTAATATGCCTTCAGCATAAAGTACAAATTCCTGAGCTGAGCTGAGTACCCTTTGTACTCATCTCCTGCCTGCTGCTCTTGCCTCAGCCCTTATTGCTCCCCTTTGAGCATCCCAGCCTGTAGCCAGACTAAATTATTAGGAACTCACCATGTTGTTGGGCCAGTCCTTCCTCCCTACCTTGTCTTCACTGTTTCCTCATTCCTGACCAGCCACCAAGTTTCCTTTTAGAGAAATATTGTTCAGGATCTTTTGGTTATTATTAACATTGTAATACATTACATATACATATATATATATATATATATATATATATATATATATATATATATATATTAGATATACCCATAATATATACTCATATGGTGGAAATAAGAGTTTAGAGAGAGAAGACTTAACTTTCTACTTGAGTTATACCCATCTTTCCTTCTCTTCCCTTCCTTTTCCTTCAAATGGGTTTCCCTTTCCTTGTAATGGGTTTCAAGCAGAATAGGTCAACCCATTAATGAAAAAACACATGGAAGAAATTGAAAGTCCCTCCCTTAACCACATATCTCTTATTTGTGTAACTTTCCTGGGTACTCCCACCACCTTAAAATTTCTCTGTGCCTGCAGAAACAACCACTGTGAAATATCAGCACTCCTCATTTACTAGCTGTGTAACTTGGGTAAAGTCCTTCATGCAACAGCTATGTCAGAAATGCTGTGTTGGGCACTGAAGACTGGCCCCAGGTGAAGGCAACACACTCTGTCTATGGTCACATAAGCATCGAATCTTCCAAAATGCAGACCTTCCTGTTTAAATTGATTTAAGTTAACCATGTTAAGTTTGGTCCATTATTACAAGCTATGGGAACCATTTTGTAACTTAATTCTGCCCTTCTTTCCAAATGAAAAATCTAGTCATTTAAAAACAAGTGTTCCCAGAGAAATGATGATTTATAGTCTTTATTGTTATTTGCAGTTGATGAGCATGTTCTCAAATCTTGGTGGATGTCAAAGGTAAAAATTATTTCACAGACAAAGCCAAAGTTAGAGTCAATTCATAGATTCCTAAGTAACTCTGATTAAGATCTGCATATACACCCTACACAATCAAAGTAAATTATAATTTTTTTATGGGGGACTGTGATAATATCTTGTATTTTTTGTGTATTGTCCACAAATTAAAGATCATGGTTCTTCAATAAACATTTTACAGATTAATAGATTGGTGGATAGAGTTAAAACATGTTCCACATTTCAGCAGTGCCAGGCATCTAGAGCACATTGGAAGTTCCAGCGAAGATCATTCTTACTCCCTGTTTCAATACGGAGCCTGAACAATGGCGTCAGTGGTTAACAATATTGCCAATTCACCATGTTCACCTCTGTTCAGTTTAAATAATATACTTGAAACTAACAAAATCCATTTTTGCCTTTCGAGATTGGCTTTATCAGCACTTAATACCCATCCTATATTAAGATAATTACATGAGATAGTCATAGCTAATTAACAGTGTTCCATTAATAGAGATTAAGTGGAAAAAATCATCAGGGGCTTTAAAATAAGATCCTTTATTCAACTGGGTGATTCCTGGAGAGATTTTCAGTGTCTTTTTGAGTCATAAGCATTGTTTTCTCCTTTCAACTGCCTTCAGCTTGCACTGATTTGTTGTCTCCAACTGCATTGTTTGATTGAAATCTTTTTACCACTGAGTGAAAACTGTGACTGAACAAAACACCAAGTTGGCTTTGTTCCTCCCACAGATCCTCCCTCTTGCAGTGGTTACCCAACCACATTGGGGAAAGATGAGAGAAGACTATGGGGGGGCCATACCTTTGGTGGCTGGGCCCAATGTTCACAAGGCAGAGGAAGGTTGTTAACGAATCAGAAGGCTGAGAGAGCCTTCTTGCACCAGGCTTCTCAGAACCCCAGCAGGACTCAGCCCCAAAAATGCATTGTTCTCCTGGAATTCAATTTGCAAAATTTGCAGCCAGTGCAAGGTTATAATTTAAGCTTCCTGTCACTGGAAGTTAACAGTTTACCACTCTTTGCAACTAAAACTGACAGAGCAGGGGAGAGAGCAACTAATTAATAACAGGACACAATCCAAAGGAAGAATGAGCCTGTGCTCTCCACGCAGCACCAAGAAAATGCATGCTTGTGAGTTCTTTTGCTAATGTCCAAAACAGAAGAAGTTTGTTCATTTATTCAGTGTTATATTATCATCACATGATTTTTCTCAAAAGCTTCCAGAAATTTCTAAAACACATACATACACAAACACACACACAGAAGGGACCATGTCTAACACTTCGTGAGCATTGCAACTCTGGCTTTATCCATATAAGTTGGTTCAAATGAGATACCTGTTTATACAAACAAACTTGCCAATGCTTTTCCCCACTCAGGAAAAAATGTCTTTGGGGATATGAGATGTTTAGTTAGTCTTGGTCTCTCTCTTTTTTCCTCTGTCTTTCATTTGAATATGTAGATAAAACCATCCTGAAATATTTACCTTTTATTTAAAAATAAGGGAGAGAAAGAAAGACGTGTCCAAGTATATACAGTAGAAGAAGCGTGACCTGGGCAGTTAGCACATTACCAAGCCCAGAGCATGTGTCACAGAGAAATAATTCCAGGGACTCTCATTTAGGAGGCATTGTAAGTAATAGTGACGTGCTTTATTAAAGCGAAATGCAATAGTACAGTCTTGGAGACAGAGAGTGGGTGGGCTGGGGTGCAGTGGCTGCCCCAAGGTCTGTGTTAAATTCCTTATTGTATTTGGGGAACAGCAGGTTTTCTTTCAAACTAGCCAGTGTCTTTCCTAGCTTTTCTTGGGCTTGTACTTATGTCCTCCATCCTCCCCCTGTCCATCCTCTTTCCTGGATCTGGAGGGTTTTGTGCCCTTCCCCAGATCTTTTCCTGGCTGTGCCCTCCCCTTTTACGGTTGCTATCTTGGCTTCTACTTCACATGCACTTAGTAAAAGGAATTCCCTTGCCTTTTTCTCCCTCCCTCCCACCCCCTGTTAGTCAGGAGGACTCCCCAGGGTGACCAAAAAGCTATCCTTCCTGCCTAGTCAAATGTTTTGCTCTGTTGGGCAGAACAATATTGGTTACTCCCCGGAGTGACTGTAAAACTGTTTTTTTTTTCCATACTTAATCAGCCTTAATCAGATATCTCGTTCCATTTGCTCCCTCCTCTCTCATTAATATCTAACTATCTGCCTACTCTATCACAGGCAACGAATTGATTCTTGTTGAAAGAAAACAAAAACAAATCAGATGGACCTTGATATAAATTCTGACTCTGCTCCTCATTGGCTGTGTGATGGCCCAAGTTACTTAGCATCTCTGAGCATCACTGTTCTCATCTTAAAAGTGAGGATGGTGCCCACTGCCAATGAAATATGGTGAAGATTAAATACAATGAGATCATGTATGGGACATGTCAGGTCCTTACACAAGATCTGACCCACTTAGTAAATGGCTATTGTTTTGTTACCCTATGTTCATTGGCTATTGTTCTTGGCTTTGCTGCGGGAGCTTCTCTGGGAACTTCATGGAGACAAGAACATCTCAGAACCCAGATGTGCCAAGAAGCACAAATAAGCACCCAATCAGTGCTCTTCCAGACAACATTTTCCACTGCGTTGCCTTCTTTACCCCAAGGAGAAGAAGCTTTGCTTCTGCTTTAAGTTGATTGCCATATATTACCTCGTGAGGTTAGGTGCTTAGTGATTGACTGAGCTGGGAAGTAGTTTGGTGCCCATAGCAAAATGACACTCTACATTGAGGAAGCTACAGCTCGGGGATTCTCTGCTCTGGGCCCAGGTGCTAGAAGCTTCTCTTCTGCCACCTCTGGCAGGTCTATCTCAGGTCCCATACATGTTTGCTTATCTGTGCAACTCTGCCAGTTGCCATTTGGTAAACATTTGTGTTCCAGACACTGTGCAAGGCCAGGGCTGTGGAAGTGAGCAAACCATAGCCTCTACCCTAGAAGGTCTCCGGGTCTTTCACAGGAAAGACAAAATCAACTGATGCCATCAGCATGAGGTTTATGATTCTGGAGACAAAAAACTAAGCACAAGTCAGCTTGGTTCCAGAAGTTTTGGACTCAGACTATGCCTAACTAGCTACAGGACATTCTAGCCTCCTTAGATGCTGCTCAATCTGCTGACACCTTTGTTATTTACCTTCTGGCTACTTTAAATGGGGGGTCACTCAGTTAGCAGCATCTGTACCCCTGGTAGCTTGTTAGAAATGCAAAGTTTCCCACCCCACTCTCCCCTGTTAAATTAGAACTTGTACTTTAACAAGACCCTCAGCTGATACATATGCAAATTAGTATCTCTTATGCCTTGATCTCCAAGGAAGTTTTGGGTTGGGGTAAGATAAGTGAGGTAACAGAGGCACAGAGGTCGGCAGAATAAGTAGGCACAGAACATTAGTTTCCTTCTTTTTTACAGGATGCATTTCAAGTGACACCTTTAGTGCTATTATAGTCATACCATGGCCTAGAGGCACTAGTAAGAGAAGTGGTGGCCAGTAAGTCATGCCTTATACCTACTGCTTCCCATGGGCATCCACATTTATGCTGATCAGGAGGAAAAATAATTTTAGACTTAACTTTTAGAAAATCAGTCCTCATGTCAAAAAGAAGAAACTCTTCAGCTTTGTTCATGGGCACCAGAGGGAGGGTCACTACCAAGAAGCAGAAAGCACAAGTGTAAAGACAAATAAAGAACATTACCTCTGGAAAAATACATTCACTGAAGAAGTGGACAGAAGACGTGTAGGCAGCTATGGTCAGCTGGACATTTGTGTCAGAAAGAGAACCACAATGCTAGAAAAGGCTACCAGGAAATAAGCCAGTGGGTTAGAAAGACCAGATGGTCCCCCACATGGCTATCTAACATAAGAAGATATATTTAAGTTCAGTAGTTATTAGGAACATGCCTTAGACGAGCAAGAATTAGACTCTAACACTTACTTCTGCGATGGGATGAGGAGAAAGGGATATTAATATGCATGGTTAATGTGAGAAGTTAGAGCCTTGTGGAAAGCAATCTGGCAAAACCTATTAAAATAATTAAAATACAAATATATATTTACAAGCACTAGTATACACATGTGTATGCATACACACACTATATATATCAACAACAAAGATAATCCTAAACCAGATTTCCTCATCTCTCCCCTGCATACCCACTGTCCACCCTTCCCACTTCTCCCATCCAAGTACTAACCAGGCCCGACCCTGCTTAGCTTCCAAGATCAGACGAGGTCAGGTGCATTCAGGGTGATATGGCTGTAGACCTTTTTCGCTTCTAACATGCACTGATTTTATGGACAGGCAAGTGGGCTCTTTGAAACCAATTACTTCCTGCTAGGTTCAGCCAAACAGAAATGCTGGCAGGAGAAGGGGTCAGAGCTGGCTGAGTTTTTGACTATCACAACTTCTCTTAAGACTACCCTTTGCATATGACTTCCCTTCAGCTTGGCAACCACTTCCTCTTCTCCTTCCATTAGTTTCAGGGATGTTAATAACCTTGGAGTATAGCTTCCATCCTATTTTCTGATACCCTCTCTGCACTTTTATAAATTATTTTATTATTAGATTCTTCTTGAATGGTCTTAATTGGAAGTTGCCATCTGTTTCCTGCTGAGACCCTCACTAATATAACTTTTATTTCTGAATATTTATATATGTATATGCATTTTGTAAAAATAACATGGAGAAATACAGAATTATCTATGTTGTGTAGTTAAAATGAGATACAGAAGTTGGGTGGAAAGGAGTAATGTAGTAAGAACAATGGTAGATAAAACAGAAGGAGAAGAGAGCTGAGAGAGAAAAAAAAAAGAATGAAAAAATCTGTACTAAATTAACCAAAGCCAAAAAGCATATAAAAATACACATCACATTTAACATTGTATATATATAAATATACAATGTATATAATGTATATATATACAATATTGTATATATAAATATACAATATATATAATTACATATATATAATTTCATTAAAAATCCAATGGGCAATATGGCAAAAGGGATGAAACAACACATATTTCCTGGGGGAAGCAGAATGAAATGTTGAACATCTGGTGTGTAATGCAAACTGAAATATTCCTAATAAGAAGGAGGGTGTTCCAGAGAAAGATAAGGTTTTTAAGCACATTGATGGGCTTATAGGGAGTAAGAATTTTCAGCAATTGCCTATGTTCAAAGGGAATAAAAAGATACACCCCTCAAAAACCTCTTTCTGTAAGAAAGTGAGAAGAAACAAAATCATAGTTGAGAAATTGATTCAGTCTTACACTGAAAGAGGTTTGTAGTTGTAGGACAGAACAAAGAAACACATACACAAAATTGGTCAAACAGGACTGTACGTGATTCAGTGATAAAAGGAAGATGTGATGAGATGGGACACCCAGGATTCGAGAGAATGGTTGACTTGGCATAAGGCCAATTTTATTAGCCAAGAATGACAAGACTTATTGAACAAAGGTGTCAGAACTGTGAGAAGTGTATAAGCAGAAGTCCAGAGCAGAGAGGGCAGCCAAGGGAATGAAAGCAGTGGTTTGTAATCCAGAAGAATGCGTGTGTACCTCATTTCTGTCCCTGGGCTCAGATTCGGTGAGAATCAGAGATGCTTCCCTGATAAGACAAAGTAACCACCCCTCAATGGCCAGGAAAAAGGCTGGCACATTATGGAACCTATTTGTTAGCCATTTCGGTTTTTGCTAGAGGTCTCTAGTAAATAGAGAGTCAACTCTGAGTCAAAGTCCATGAGAGAACTAAAGGAGAAGATTGAGTTTTAGAAGGACATTGGCACGTTCCAGGGGAAGCCTCAGGTGGAGAACCAACCATGCACTGTCCAACAAACATGCTACGTGCTCCAGGTGAATGAACATGCCCAGACTGCAGAAAGTGTGTGGGAACCCTGTCCATGCCTTAGTTTTCCTTTGACAGAAGGGTTAACTTATTACCAGTAACTTTCACTGCCATTTTATTTGGTGTTACTTCCCAGTCAGAGAAACAGATCAGCAGATAACCAATTGCTAATAGTATGATGCATCTTTTCTTTATTCCCCTGGAGAGTCTTATTTCCAAACAAATTCATTCCCGGATGCCTAATGTACTGCAAATGAAAGGCATTTATAACACATTGACACATATTTATTGATCATCTCAAATTCTAGAAGTAAAGAGCTAGAAAAGATTATGGAGATGATTTGCCTCAACCTTTATTTTATAGATGAGGTGGCTGAGTGACTAAAGAAGATAAAATATTTGCCTAGCATCTCCCAGTAAGTTTTATAAACAACATAATCTCAAAATCTCCCAGCTAATAAGCATAAAGGAATCTGTCTGAGATCAAGAAGGGAGAGTTACTATAAATGTAATAGCAGTTACCAGTTTCAAACATTTATTAATTACAGAAATCTGTACAGCTTCCTTCAAACACAACACAACACACACACACACACACACACACACACACACACAGAGCATTCATTCTGCTAACAATCCATGGATATTTATGCACCCTGTATTTGTAAACAGAGAAAAGGCCTTGCTTCTCAAACTAAAGAGACAATAAGAGCATGTGCCAGCACGTGATTAAAACAGAAAGGCATCATAGCCCAAGCTCTCTCCTCATTTTCTATAACCTTAATTCCTAGCCTCACATGTCAGTTTATGGCGCCAACTAATGTCACGTGTGCAGAAACCCATCCCAGAGAGTGCCTGCAACTTGACTGTCCCCTTCTTACTTGCTAACAGATGTGTCAGTGGCTTGGACTGACCACTCAGAGAGTGATCAGTTGGAGTGACAGCCTTTCAGTTCTGCAGAAAGTACAAAACTGACTCAGACAAAGAAACAGACAGGAGTGCCTAGTGCCAGGAAACATGGGTCCCTTCACTCTCTGGTATTCCCTATGAACTTAACTTTGGCAAGATCTACAACTGCTAGTGACAGTCAGCCAAGGCATGAAAATATGTGTTTGAGGAGATCCTGAGGGTCGGCCAATGGCACCACAGGCTGGAGACTGATCTTTACTGATGTAATAGTATTCTTATTAAAGCTAGTTAATCCCATTTGAGTTAATATAATCTTACCATTTAGGTGAGAGTGGTTGGGGTTACTAAATATGATTTTGATAAACCCTTTAAAAGACAACTATTCTACATGGGCTATTATAAATGGACCTGACAAAATATTAAGGTCTGGACCTCTTCTTTTAGCTTCGGGTGGTTTCTCAAACAAAACTGAATATGTTTATTCAGAGAAGATCACATACAGTGAGTAATATTAATAAATACTGTCATGCAAAAGTCATTCCTTAGAAGCATCTTCATTTCCTGGATACTCTGGTCATTCTTTCTATTCTGAAATCCTCATTTCTTACCATATTGCTACCTTACTCCATTTTACAGTAGACCCCTGAGTGTTCAGATGGGAAAGCTGTATGTATATAATATTTAGGCACAAGAGAGTTGCATACCCTCTCTGTTCTTTAGATTTGTCCTCTTTAAAAGGAGAATAATAGTAGTGCCTATTTCACATGATTTTGGTAGGAATGAATTAACTAACATGTGAAGATTAATGCCTGGCACATAGTAAACACTGTTTCAGCATTAGCTATTTTTATTATTTAGAATGGATATAAGAGGCCTTGAACATTCCATGCACATCTATTGCCTATGCTGGTTCTGTGGTCATTCATTGACTTAACTGTGGTCATTTATTGATGAATCCTAAATCTCTCTCTCTCTCTCTCTCTCTCTCTCTCTCTCCCTCTCTCTCATACACACACACAGTATGAGTTTTTGTTGTGCATTGTAATTTATATTAGTTATTCCTACATTTAAGTATATTAGTTCCAGAGGTCTCACAAAGGAGGTCTGTACTGGGATCACCTATATGCTAGGTATTTGGAAGGTGCTAGGAATATAAAGAACAGTAAGACATAAACCTACCTGCAAGCAACTGATGACTTAGCAAGTGCACATACTGACCAATATTTGCCCAACATTGTGTTGAGTGCCACAATAGAGCACAGAGCTGCTCTGAGGCCCCAGAAGAGGGTACCACCAAAGAAGGAGGGGTGTGATGGGGAGGCATCCTAGAATGAATTCCTAAGGTATGAACAGGAGTTTAGTAAGGAAACAAGGCAGGAAAATGCATTTTTTGTTAAGTAGATGGCCTGGCACAGACAAAGAAAAAAATGTATAAAAGGTCATAGCATTTTTAGAGCACTGTAAATCAGTAAATTATAGCTGATAGAATATATTATATGTCAGAATGATCAGAAGATAAGAAATGGCAGGAAAAGTAAAAGCAGTTGAGGCTGAAAATGGGCCCTGTCACTGTTTAGAGAGGCCTAATGTGTCACTAATGGATCTTGGTCATGATCTACAAGTTAGATGAAAGCACATAGCAGGATTTTAAAGAGGAGCACACCGGGCCCTACGTACATCTGGGAAAGGGCTCACTGGCAGCAGAATAGAAGGCGGATTGGGAAAGACAAAGTCAAGGTAGCTGCTTGTGGTTCTCTGAGCAGCGACTTCACTGCTTCTCTCTTCTTCTCTTACACTCCCTGTAGGCCAAGGAACACAACGTGCATAAGATACTCCTCTCACCCCCACCCAGTGGAGGGGCATGTGATCAAATTAGCCAGAGAACTCCTCCTTCCTGCTGTTAATGGCTCCTTGAAGCTGTAGCCCATGAGTAGGCAGACCAGGAATTAGGCCCTTCATAGAGGAGCTGAAGCCAGTCAGGTGGTGAAAAAAATACCAGACTCCCTGGACAAAATCCTTGGACTCAAATCTGGTGAAAACTGGTACAGGAAATTACAAATGAAGTAGGTGAACATTTAGCTCTTCTCCGGGGACTCCGGTTAGCCAGAGGTGTCCCTTCTGTGGGACAGGGTCTCAGTGACCTCGATGGTCAACTGTCAGAAAAGTGAGAACTCTGCAGCTCTCGTCTGGGCCGAAATCTTGTCCATGCTTGGTGAGAAATGCTGTCCAGGGTGAAGGTAGCTCCAATTCACTGCCAATGACCAAACTGTTTTGTTTTGTTTTGTTTTTTAAATCAGGTAAGAATTTTCCAACCTTGAAGGTTTTTAAAATTAACTGCAGAGGGGATGAAGTAAACAAAACCCACACTTTTAATGCTTTTGCATCAAATTTAAGACAATCCCTGTATGTCTGCTGATGAAACTGTAATGTTTGTAATGTGTTTTTAATGTTTAAGAGATTCTGGCATAGTTGATCTTATAATTAGCCATGTGATTCTACTTTAAATGACTAATTAAGTGGTTGACTTCAGACTAGAGCTTTAAAGTTGAAAGTTCCAAAAGAGGCTGGCTAAGTTTGTAAATAGTACCGAAAGATTTAAGAGAACTTTGGGGTCACAATATTTAAATGTTTAATTTATTACGTTTATAAGAACTGCTTAGGTACTTGGGAAAGCTTTCCTTGTTAGTTAAGTATTTGAAGTACTTAAAAAGAAAATCGTCTATATTACATTTATAAATGTGACTTAGACTCTTTTAAGGGAACTTAATTGCCAAACTTGTAAAGTACCTCTTAAAATTTTTATTGGATTTATAGGTAGAATAATAAGATTTGTAGTTTGAACTTAAAAGCTTAAAGAAAAAAAATACTTCATTACTTCAGTATATTGAATATTTATCTTAAAAACCAAGTAGCTGCAAACAGTCTTTTATGTGCACACAGCCTGGCCTCTGGGGTCCCCAGTTTGACCTGAGACAGACGGTTTCCTCTCCTGATCTGAGCTGAGAAGCTGCCTTCCTCACTGCCTGGGAGAACATGGATGCTGGCGTGCAGACTGTATTCTGAGGGGATTCTGGCCCCAGGTCCCAGTCAGCTCCAGGGTCGCTCCCACCCTTGTGATGGGAGGCGGAGAGAAAGCAAAGCATTGCCCTGGTTTGCTTTTGCTAGTTGGAACAAGAGCTCAACCACTTCCAGCTGAAGGTAAAGAAGGACCTGTATAAATAGCCCTTGTGGGTAGAATTAAGCTGTGTAATTTGAATACAAAAAACTATAACAGCATAGATGTAATATTTTGGTCCTCCTATCGCACCTTGGTGAGAGTTTTCCTATTGTCTCTTGCCTTCTGAAGAGTTTGGATGTTGGCCCTCCCCTCTCTGGGGACTCCTTCCCCACCTAAAGCCAGGGAGGAACCAGAAGGCAGGGAATGGGCCCTTCCCTCCTCTATCTCCAACATTTTTTTTTCTTTTGTCCTTGGGTCTAAAGATACTGGATAGAACCACCTACCGCTGTGCTTTTTTTTCCCATTTTTTCTCCAGATTTAAAAAGAAAATACTCTGAAATAGTTAGGGACCTGTGAAAAAAATAGAAGCAGGGTGGCTTTGAAATGCATATGGAGCTGCCATCCCAGAGGAACTTGCCTTATACTTCTTATTCCTCAAATCTTTGGAATGTTGAAATTGAGCAAAATTATTTTTGGATTGGGCTAAAAGCAACACTGTATTCCT
Source organism: Noctilio leporinus (assembly GCA_004026585.1). NCBI lineage: Eukaryota > Metazoa > Chordata > Mammalia > Chiroptera > Noctilionidae > Noctilio > Noctilio leporinus. The sequence continues at coordinate 121,920 of PVIW01003223.1, read as the reverse complement.
AAAATGTTTATTCTGTGTAGGATTGAAAAATTAAAGACATTCTTTAGAATTAGCATCACTTTGTTAGCTACAGACATTTCTTCCCCTTACTCATATCATTGTTCCCCTTTCCCTTTCTCATAAATCTCACTTGCCTTTACCTCATAATTAGAACACTTTTTGGGTTTTTGGTCTGAATCAGTGATTCCTAAATAGCTGTGCTTTGATCTCAAATAAATGCTTGTTGCCTGTCACTTTGGCCTTTTATTTTTAGGTTAAGATCTCTCTGATGAAGACTTTGAAACTCTGTTCAAGCCTAGCAGAGGACAGTTCAGAATGGTGCCTGCATCCTAACTTCAACCACTTGGTGACTGTGTTGCTATTCATTGAAATTAGGAACTCGGAGGATCAGGTTTAGGGATAAAAAGTGGGGTTCAGTGCTATGCAATATGTTATGGGTGGTGGGGTAGATACTTTTAAAACTCAGGAAGCAGACTGGGATTGGATTAAGAGCTTTTAGAATGACAGCTATTGAGGTGGTTACTGAAGCTTGGTTTCCTATGTTTTCACTTCACCTTGCTGGTTGCAAGGCATTTTGCTGAGCCCTGGGCAGTGCATGCGATCTGTTCTACAAATGCCTTTGGCTTCATCGGTAACAAAAAGACTGCTCCAAATAGATAGGAATTCTTTTCTAAAATTTAAATATATACAATGCATATTTATTGCAATGTAATTTATACATTTTTTAACATAACAGGCTGATGAACTATATTGATTGCAATATAATTAAAATGTGACACTATGTGTTTTTTAGGTGCACATCATAACGATTTGATATCTGTGTATGACGACACCTGTCCAGAAAGTATCCAGCCTGGCACTATGACAAATAGGGTGATTTATTGAAGGAGAAACAAGATACAAGAAGCATTGTATCTGGGACAATGATTCCTCAGTCCCTTTAAAACTAGGCACCTTGGGACCTCACACACTTGTCCCAATTATCATCAGCAACCCTATTGTCTTTTCCTAAATCGCTTCAATGGTCTGAAATCTTCTCCTTTTTAAAGGTGATTTTAGTTTTGGAGATAGTCAGAAGTCACAGGGTGCCAGATCTGGGCTGTAGGGAGGCTGACTCACCTGGGTGATTGGCTGTTTCTCAAAAAGCTGTACACAAGACATGGTACGTGAGTAATCACGTTGTCCTGATGAAGCTGCCAATCACCAGCTGCCTGTAGCTGCAGCCTTCTGAACCATCCAAATAGTTTCTGTGGAGAAATGTTCAAGCTTAACGCCAAAGTTGATGCAGATTTGTCACTCTACTTTCTTACTCATTTTGAATGTGGTGGCCACTCAGTGCACATGTTCACTCAATGGCATCTGCCGCCCCCCTGACTAGTACAGTGAAGTCAACATTGTTCACGCATGTGCATTCCAGTCCACTCTCTTGGACTACCAGGTTACATTGATGCCAAAATAACCATTCTCATTATATTAACAATGGCTGAATTTTTCTGCGCAGACCTCATATCATACATTGCAAAGTGATTTTCACAAGTTTAGTTAACATTTATCACCACACGTGGGCTTTTGAAATGAACAGTCATTTTATCCTTACCTAATACAGTACCTGAAAGAAGGCAGCTGCTTGGCATTGGTTCCATGGTTCAGTGATGCTAGAGCTGGAGTCTGCCATTGTCTTGTCATCTCCCCGATGGGCTCTAGATGGTTGCTGAGTCACCCTGTGTAGAATCTACATTCCATGTGAAACTAAAGGCAGATTCAAGTTATGCTGGTCCCTTTTGTTAAGAAAGAAAACTCTTTCAGGTCTTCTTGCTTGGCTCATTGGACTTTTGCTTCTATTTCATTGCCTAGCACCATGTTCCATGGCTACCTTGAGCTGCAAGCAAAGTTCAGGAAAGGCATCAAATAAAAAGGGAATTGTGGATAATTGTAGAGTCAGCCTACAACTTAGGATCCCACCACTAGAAAGTTACAGTGTTGTGGCTAATATTTGCCTACTGAAGCATCCAGAGCCCAGAACTGGTCCATGCTCGATGCCTTGATTAGAGTAATGGCTTAACCATCTGCTTAACCTCCTGTGATTAATTTTCTTCCTCTCTTGAAACTTCCTCTGTATTCTGGAACTCAGTCAGTCATTTTCTAAAGTCTGCATTAACAAAAAGGATATTGTTAATATCCAACAATGTTGAATCTTCCCAAATGTACAAGGAATCTGGGTAGAAGTCTCCAAACTATTCCCCGAAATGTAAAGTGGGAATAGCTCATACCTGACTGAGAACCAATGGAAATGGTGATGTACCTGTGGCTTTGACTAAGACTCTGGCAAACCTTGGCCATGCGTGTTGTTGGAGGATTATTTCAGGAGATTTGTTAGCAGGCCAGACACCTGCATGGACAAAGATTCTCGAGGCAAGGCAATGCTCAAGGCTGGAACACTGACTGCACAACGTTGAATTTGCCAGAAAGCTTTAGACTTCAGCTTGTGCTACTTGGGACAGTGAGGTATTTCTCCTAAAATGGAAATACTGCAACATTATCACAGTCCAAAGGAATGAAAGAAAAGCCTCACAAGATAAGTAAGAAAACCTTCTGTGGTTTCTTCAATGTTCAGAGTTGCTATTTTTAACACAACAGGTCAATGCAGGACTCTAGGGTATAAAAGTTAAACCTACATTTATTTTATAAGAAATGTAGGAAGTAAAAACTTCTATTGGGAGAGCTGTGGTTTTGTGTTCAAACTGCCCTATTGTTTTGTGGGGGGGCTCAGGGAGAGGGGTCTTACTTTAGAGCTGTGTTCATAGAAAGATACTTGATCCCATCAAGACTGGAAGGTGAACACTAGTTATATAGTACCTGCTGCCCATCAGGTGGACTATAAAAAACTGCCTTCACTAAATGTTAACTTTACAAGTTATTTCTTGCCTTTCAATTCAATTTTATTTCATAATGCATACTCAATGCGTGCCATGTATTTCCTAGTGGGATGCTTAGATATATATTTAGTTTTAAATCTATTTTCCTTTAAGCAGCAAGAAATGTTTTCCCCCCAATTTGCATTCCATATCAGACATTTAGGAGTCACATGCTTTCCCACTGATCTTTATGACACATTTGGAAATGCTTTGTTTTAATATCTGATTGATGTTCCATTGGCAAAGTCTCTAGTGCTCCAAGTATGAGATAGCCTCAGTCTCCAGCCTCTGTGGCATGTCGTTAATATTTCATAGGATCTGAACATGCTCTGGGAGCTTATTAACTTATGTAATGAGATGGAGAGTTTTAGTCACTAAAATTCCAGATTCTGTTCTCTATGAGATTAATAGCAATCCCAAGGCTTCCCTGGAGACTCTACATGAAGTCAGGGCTATGAGCTGGGGGTGAAGTCCACGAGGGGAAGGAATGGATGGGACAGACGAAGCGTCAATGGGTGTGTTGGTATCAGAGGAAAAAGAGGAAGCAGACAGAGAGAAACACACACATGCAGAAACCTGCAGGCAATGAGACGGTGTGAGGGAGAGAAGCTATCGTGGGGCCTTTTGGCAAAAAGGATGTGTCATTAAAAATTTTAGGATGTTTCTCTTGTATAATGGGTGATTTATTCATGCACGCCCTGTCAAGACAACCAAATACAAAGGTTTAGAGCATTTTCAAGACTTTTGAGGTCAGATGCACATTGTTCTGGGGGATGTATCAATGGACAGGAAGCGGCCTCAAGGCTGCTGAGATAGTTAGATTTCATTTATGGTTTAAGCCTCTTTCCCTAGTAATCAGCCCCTCCTCTCTGTTTTCCAGTTGTTGGGAAAAGGTATTTTCTTAAACATCTCCCAAATCAATGATGATATGTGCCTGGTAGAAAGGGTATCAAACTTGGAATCAGAAGCCCTACTTTCCGATTCTAGCTGCACCAATGACTAGTTCCTCACTTGAGTTTTCTCACCTATAAATGAGACTATGGCACAAGGTTGTGAGAATTAAATGAAATAATGTCTGTGAACATTCCTTCCACTGTATCTGGCACATAATGGGTTTAATGGATTGCACATTTGGATCAGTGGGGAATACCTAAATTATACCATCATATTATTTTTATCCCTACCTGCCCATATGGGGTAGAAATGAAGAGTTGTTTCTGCTACTAATACAAGTTTTTAAATCAAGAGTCATCTCTGGAGTCATTTAAAAAAACACAAATTAATATCAATAGACTCATTGTCCTGCCTTAAAAAATCCAAAACTAGTTAAAGATTAATAAATTTTCAGAGGGGAGCAAAAAGGGGATGGATGTAATACAACAACAATAAAATAAAAAATAAAAAAAAAAAAAAAAGAGAAAAAAAAAATAAATTTTGCACCAAGGGGAAAGTTGGAAAGGATGGGTAAAATCCCTATGTTTTCTGCTATATATATCTCTCCAAAAGGCTCACTGGGAATAATTAATTTTTTTAGGTCAATTGGGCCAAAGGAAACATTTCCCCCCAGAGCCACTGGAGCTCTAATGGCAAGATGCTCAGTGCATATTGTACACCCAGGTGTTGACATAGATGAAACGACCCCATCATGGCACCTTGGGCTTGATCCACAGAGCAGGGCACAGATGTTGGTCCTCACAGCTAATAGCCCTTGTGAGTGGGAACACTCAGTGCCATGTGCACTTCAGCTCCCTGTTGCTGTCTTGCCTAAGAAGACGTCAGGGATGGCATTATAGGACATCGCTGCAATGAATACCAGAATGGTACCCCAAGGGCTATGTCTTGGTCTCCATCCAAAACAATGACATTTCACTGTTAGTTAAAGCTGCATAACACCCTGGACCTTCCACCAGGGGCAGAGGCAACTAACCTCTTCTCCAGTCTTTAAATTGATGGTGATTCCAGAAATAACCTTGGATGCTCAGAAAACACTATTGGGTAAGGATGGTGAACAGAAGGATTGAAAGGTGGCTGGAAAGGATGGTTTTCTTCTAACCCCTACTCTGTCAGCTCACAGATCTAAGCAGGGCCTGTCTCTGTTGATGGAGCTAGAAGACTGCAGGACCTCAGTTCTGTTCTGGAACCAGGAAAATGGGGCTATGTTATTAGGTCAGGATCAAATCCAAGCCTCCTAATTATGACCCTGATGCTCTTTATTTTACTAACTTAATGGAAATATGTGGGACCTTGTAAAGGTCCAAACAAAGAAAAAAAAAACAAAACATTTTTGACCCAAGTATGCTAAAATATTTTCTTTAGCAAAAGGTATTGAGATTGCAATGCTTGGCATGCACAGCTGCTTTCAAACACATCTGAGACAGGACTGCATTGATGTCTAATTTAAAACACAGGACTAGCAATGGATTATTGTTAGACTTCAAATTTTTCTTCTCAATCAGGGACCTCTGATTGTCTTAGCTGGGCAGTGGTGGGCCAGGACTTCAAACAAAAAACACTCTTACTAGCTTGTCTCAATGAGGAGTGCTTCTTGCGCACAGTAACTCATTCCCACAAAGCCCAAACAGACAATCTCTGTGTATCTGTCAAAGAAGAGATATAGTCGAGCAAATACCCTATGTTTGCATTTCTCTTTCATAACCGCTGTGGCTTGCATTGATATGGAAATAGATGTGGCCCTGAGGCACTTTGAAAGTTGTCAGGGCTGCTCTCCTGTGACAAAGTTTCCATGTCTCCGTTCATTGTACAGGGCTCCCTTGATTTTTCAAATCTGCACTTACCTGATGTATTGTAATTATGGGATCAAAAATGACAGGATGATGCTCTTCCAAAGTTAAAATGAATGATAATAATACCTTAGGTTTATATAGTGTCTTTCTTCTGAAAAGAGTGAAAGATTTTTTTTTTTTTTTTTTTGCATGCATTATCTCATGTATCCTCTTGGCACCTCATGAGGTATGATGAGCCCCATTTTACAGATAGAGGATCAGCAGCAGATGACTTCCCTGACACGAAGGATCTGTCGCATGCTCTGGTGCTCAAACACCCAGCAGAAAGCATGAAATGTCCATCTTCACTGTTGAACTCCATTAGCATTTATACTTACCTAGATTGTACCACTCTGTCCCTCCATCTATGAATCTATGAATAACACAATGATGTTGAATCTTTTCTCCTAGGTATTTGATGGGCAGATCAATTATTTCTTTCCTTCCTTCTTTCCTACCCTACTTTCCCTTTCTGCACCCCATGAACATTACTCATTAGCTTGGCATTCTGTTAGATACTACAGAATTAGATCCTATCCTTCAAGGCTCATGGGCTGGTGAGAAAGCCAGAGAATAACTCAGGCAATTTTCACATGGTGGGTCATCATACTCAGGGTGTTTCCCATAGCAGGAGGCTTAACTGATGGGGTAGAGGACTGATCCAGGAACACTGTTAAAAACCAAGAGCCTATGTCAACCTGGTTTTATGTTTCCCACACCTACCTAGAGACTGCTTATGCAGTAAAATATAAAAAATTATATTCTAAATCTAGTTCGTGAACTGTTATGAAAATTCATTTTGTCTCCTAACTTGACAAGTATACCTTTGTAATGACATGGTAGGCTGACTCATTGGAGTTCTAAGCCAGCTGCAGGCAGATAGTGTCCCCTCCCCTAACCTGCGTCACTTAGCTTGCTTTCCTTCCCTTTTCTTCTTATCCCAGGCTCTAGCTACACTTGAGGGGACCATGGCTATGGCTCTTTGTATGCATTCCACAGCCCACATGTACAAGTTCCATTCAAACACCTTGCAAATGTTGACCACTGTCACAGAAGGGCACACACTAGGGCAAGGTCTGCCTCGGGAGGGTTGACCCTAGGAAGAAGCTCACACAAACCCTGATGGTGGATTTAGGGTCATTGGACAGGGAATCCTGGAGTTCTGATAACCTGAAGCAGGCTCTAGAAGAGGGTGGTGGGGTCTGAATGGGCACATTCCCTAGCCTCATGGACACCTCATCTCATAGTCAAGGATATAGATGAAAAATGACCAGAGCAGAACCTCTGGCAGAAATCTCTCTTCCAGAGGCTAAGAATAGAAATGGCGAATGTGAACTTCAGAAGGCAATTCCTTGTATCTTGCCACAGATAAGAAAAGTCTTTGAAACCTTTATCTTCACTTTAAGGAGTCAAACAAGATTTGTTTCTCTCCCAGTCATCTTAATACATGGCAGATCCAATTTTTCAATTGCTTTATAGTCATCTTTAACTCCTTCTTTCCCTGATGACCACTTCCACTGGCAAATTCTGACAAATATGTCAAGGCATTTCCCTCTTCTCACCACTCTCACTGTTACTACTAAAATCTAAGCTACCATCATGTCTTGTTCAGAATTTCATAAAAGTCTCCGATTTTCTTTTCTCTCTTTATCCTGTCCCCACCTTGTTTGTACCCTGAATTATATCTACCTAAAAGCCAGAGGGAGCTTCTTTGAATCTGAGTCAGATCCAGTGACTCTTCTACCTAATATCCTTCAATGGCTTCCCAACCCGGTCAGTATGAAAGCCAAGTTCTGTTCTTCTCACCTCCCACACACCTACTGTTTTTCCCCTCAGTCACCCAACTCTTACAACTTTGGCTTCCTCATAGTTCCTAGAATGCCCAAAGCACAGCCTCACCTCAGAGAGTTCTTTCATGCTACTCCCCCTGCTTCATTTACTCTTCCCTAAGACATCAGATCATCTCCTTCTTCATTTTCTTGAGGTCTTGACTTAAAATTACCTTTATAGGCAGTCATATACCCGATACCACCATGACCACATTCCCGTAATATTACTTCATTTCATCCATTGCCTTTATCACAACAAACACATAATAATAAATGCATCTTTATTTTTATATACATCTTGCCATAGACACACAAGAATGTAATCTATGTGATGGTAGGCACTTTGTTCCATTGAGTGAGGACATAGTGTAAAATACCATCATATAAATGAATTAATTCCAGAATTCTGCTCTGAAATTGTCCATATTGTTTTAAGGTTATTTCTTTTAGTTCCTTAAATTAAAACAGAAGTGTTAAGGAAATGAATCTGTGATATTGGCATTGGCTGGCGTATTACTTCAAATCTCCAGATTGAAAATCACGAAAGCTGGTGCTCAGTAAATGCTTGCTTTCTAGAGAAAAGAGTTATATTTACATTAACATGGATCTGAGCATATTGTCTATGATTCTGAAACTAACCACATCCCATCTCCTATTCTGGGTGAGGAATGAAGTCAGCTAAGGTGAATTGACCTTCATGACAGATTTAGGTGTACAGTAAAGTTCTTCAAGGGCTAACAGATGACTTTTATGGTCTCCCCTCTCATCCCAACTCTTATTTGTACTATATTTGTATGTCCTTGCTTACTTTTTAGTTTGAAATATTATCTAATTGTGCACTTCTAATACAACCAACTTCCATAAACCACACATAAAACCCTAGTTGTTATTGTAGTTGAATTTTGCCTAAACATATTGTAACTTCCTAAAGGTCAAGAGCTTTTTTTAATTGTCTTTTTCTGCTCTCACCTCACACACCTCATATCTGTTCTTCTCCCAACATGATACAAAAGGAGTCATGAGTATGTGGATTGTTGCTCCAGAAATGAAAATCACATAAGAAAATATCTTTTGTAATTTGAGATTTCAGGGAAGGCTTGCCTTTAATGCAAGTGATCAAAGGTTTCTTCATATGGTCATTAATACCCTCAAAGTACCATTCTTCTAAGATCTTATAGTTAATACTCATTATTTTTATGATTATCATGAGCTGCTAAACTTCGATCACTTAGAGGCATGCAGTCTATGCACACCTTTACTAATTTCTTTCTAAATTAACATATATTATAGAAAACTTTGATAACACAAACAAGTGAAAGAAAATAAAAGTATTCACTACCTATTTCCTAAGGAGAGCCATTATCAGCATTTCAGATTGTGATTTTCTTTGTTGGATCATAATGTATTTATGGTTGTTACCAGCCTTTAAAATTTTTAATTATTTACACATGCAGTAATTCATCCTCATTTTAGAAAATGTAAATGCACAGAAAAATTTAGAACAAGTGGAGGTGATAAATCACTTACAAACTCACCACCCATAGATTTCCACTGTTATTATTTTAGGAAATATCCATTCACATTGTACCTATGTGTATACTGATGCGCAAGTTTTATGGAATACATATTGTGTTTCTATCAAAATGCTAAAATATGATATAAACTATTCCACAAACCTACTTCTATCATTTAGTAAATTATATCATTAACTATTTTTTTACATTGTTATCATGAATTTTGTGAATATATATGATTCCATTATGTGGATGTACCAAAACTTATTATTTTATCCTGTAGCGTAATGTTAAACTTATCTATAGTTTTTTCTTTTTTTCTTCTAAAGGGAACATCCATGCAAAAAAACATTTTTTCCAGTCATGAAATTTGTGGATGGGGAATTGCTAAAGCAAGAAACATCTATATTATTGGAACTTTGTTTCAAAATAGAATCTTCAATGGACCTAACTTTTTCATGTCTCTACACAGAATATGGACATCTCCTATTAAGTATTATTCCTTATAAGTAGAATATTCAGTACTTAAAGGGAATTTACACTGAACTGGGTCCTGATATTTATCAGGCACACATAACATTCCATTGAACATTCTTTCCATTTGATTCATGCTTTTGTTGTTCAGCATACAAGAGCAGATTTGCTGAACCAACTTCCCCCATCCCAGACACCCTGTCAGGTACTCATCTTAACTTTAAGACTCTGGAAATTCAGCTAAATATGTTAGATTTATGAGAAACATTTTATTGTCTTATATGTTACAAGTTTACTCCAATCAACATTAATTATTACCAGGTAGTACCTGCTACTGTATAGTGTAGCTAATTTGCCATGTCTCATATGTGCATAAATATATATACTTATTGTAATTTTGACTTTTTATCTATCTTTCCTCCTTGAAACAAGCCAGCAGGTCTGAGGCAATAATACCTAAGACAACAGTGTTCCTTCCAAACTTATTAGGAAAAAAAGGGAGAGAAGCCAGTAAGAGTCCACACTGCCTTATACCTGCACACCGGCAAGATGTGTTTAGTTGATATATGTGGTGTCATTTCTGGGCCATTAGAAATCCTGTCACCTCCGGAATGAAATGCTGCAATGATTTACCAGCAAATGACATAACATTGCACTATCATTTAAAAAGAGAAATGAGAAACACAGGTATTGAAGCAAACATATTTTTAAGTTTATCACCTTAAAAAAAATAAGATTCTGTGCAGGAGAAAACCTGTAAATTTATTCTCACTGATCAAGTTCTTCATCTAAATCATTTTGATTTAACTGACAAACTATCCTTTGGAGGAATAAACAACTGAATAGGAGAAAGGCTTTTCCCAACATGTCTGGTAACAAATTGCAAGCTCTTTGAGAGAAGCTTTCAAGGCCATTTAAGCAATTTAAATTTTTTTTTTTTTTCCTGTTCTAAAGACTTCATTCATCTCTAGGCTGAGTCAGAGTAAGATGACACCAAAACAATCAACTTTTTTTTTTTTTTTTTAATTTCACATAAGCTTCTCTACATGGCCTAGAAGTTGTAAATCCTGAGAAATAGCAGGCACTTACTTACTGGTGGCCCATCTAAACAAATTAAAGCAAACTGCATGTCCTGAGTCTTCCTCCTGTGTATGTTGTGTGGTAATACAGACATAGTCTAAGCAAGAGAGAATCAAATAGACTTTGAAGACCTTTTATCATAAGAAGGTTCATTTGTGCTTTTATATTATTAAAAGAAAATAAAGCGAGACGCAACATTTCATGAAGATAATCAATTAATATCTATAACTGAAGTCAATGTCTATCCAGAAACTAGTTGCACAATCTCAAGCATTTCATGATCAGAAAGCAGATATTTATTTTGTCATACCACAGGTGCTCAGTTTAACATTGAAAGTAAATTTTTAAAGTTTGTATTAATTCTTTCTGCTGCTCCAAAAAATTGGAGAGCAAATAGTAGAGAATGTGTTGTATGGAAAATATCTTAAATTCTTAGATTTAAGAATACCTATGATAGCTGAAGATTGTTAGATGAAAAATAAAAAGTGAATTTATTTTGTGTTGCTCCAGAGAAGAAAGAAATGTGCTAAGTAAGGAAGGTCAAGTCCCCAGAAAAATTCCTGGCATAAATACTGAAAATGTATTTTTAGGGCACTGCCTACCTCCTAGTTTATAAGTGACCAGAGATATATCTACTGAATGATGCTCACTTGAAGGCCATGTTTGTATAAAATGACCCTGCTCTCTTTGTTCCAACTAACTGTGCCAGGGGCCACATGTCTTAGATCACCTTCTTCAAACACCTCAAGGAAAGAAACTGTAGTCCGATTGTTGAGGAATGTGGACCTGGGTACAAGTTCAGACTTAATGGCCAGTCAGTGTTACTGGAACTAGCTAGAAAAATCCAGTCTATAAAAATTAGAAAGCAGATGTTTGGGGATAAGAAGAGGTATAAGACTTTGAAAGCCCAAGGACAGCAATGGAGAAAATTAACTGATGACATTCCAGATTCTGAAAGTCCAGAATTAGGTTAGCCAAGATGACCTTGTATCCTTTTAATAACCCCTGCCCACCCCCACCCTTTGTGTAATTTATTTTGAATAGGTTCTTTATTTGTTAAAATAAAAATGCTAAAGAAGCTCAATGACCTTCTCTCTGTTCTTCAGATGCTAAAACCAGGACAAATATAAATTTACAAGGAAATAGATGTCATGTAACAATGGAAACTGTCCATACCCAGAATGTATTGTCATTGAAACTGTTCAACTTGGCTCAATAATGACCCCTTTGCTGTCAAAAATCATGCCATTAGAGTTGCTTATGCTTGTTTTACCCTATTTATAAGCTTTGGTTATAGTCAGAGCAGTGCTTAAGGTTTGGAGAAAACATAATTCCCTAATTTTGACCACCCATGACTGTGACTCTCACCAATTGTGTCCAATTACCACCATAAATCATTTACTATATATAAGGTATATGGGATAAATGACTATATAAAAGCAATTTGACCTTGACAAAATTTTAAACCTTATAAAACCTCAATTTTATCATCTTTTAATTGGGTCCACAACACCTTCACTGAAATCTTTAAACTAGAAATATATTAGATTTCAGAATCTTAAGATGTTAGATAACTCAAGTGGCTCTTATAGTCGATTTTGTGCAGCTGTATCACTGAGTTTGGGGAAACGTCCTGTAATCACATCATATCTGCAGTAAAACATCTGAACAGTCACACCAATTGGTATGAAGAGCATAGATAGGTCTCACACCAATTCAAGTCAGATTTTGCTATCAAGAAAGCCTGCCACAGATCCAATAAAACCCTTTGGTCAGAACTCTTTGGATTTCTGGGTTTTGAATGGGACTGCAGTACTTATCCCTTAGGGGCATTCTAACAATGGAATGTGACCAAATCTAAAAGCAGTGGGAACAGATGTAGTGAGTGCTCTGTGTTGACCACTATCATAGTTATTTCCACCACTACTGTGGTATCATTAGTACCTTCTGCCCCAGATGCTAATTCTTACTCATGGTTCCTATTTCAGGGACAATGTGCCTCCTGTGTGACATTTTACTGTCAACTCAAAAGCCTAGAAAAGCAAAAGATCTGGGAACAGTAAACACATCACTTCTTTTATAGGTGTAAGTATAGCTAAAAGGAAACATATATCCAAGTATGCTTTGGTGGTCATCCTTATCTTGACTGTCATCATGCCATCGGGTTCTAATGAATTACAGAAATAGCACTAAAAACTGGCCATCTGGGTCACAGGCCTTGACTGTTAAATTGAACCACACACATGCACACTGTTAAACAAGCTATTTGAGCAATTTTAACCCATATACCATTACTCTTAAGATGTTTTAAGACAGAAGAACAGTAAGAGCTCTTGCAGTGGGGAGCTCTTCTTTCTTTCCTTGCCCAGTAGTTTCTTATACCTTGGAAAATGTACATTCAGAAGTCCCCAAATGTTTTTTTGCTGTGATGTTGGAAGGAGGTAAAAAGTGCTGTCAGCACTGAAGTCAATACAGCTTCTATCTTTCCATCTCATTTGACATAATCTAGAAATCTGGAAGTTTCTATGAACTGCCTGTTCAACCATTTTCCTGTGTTGGAATTCTGAGAGAAATTTTATTTCTTCCACCTGTTCTTGCCCCCAGAACTAATTGCTAACTTCTCCTCTTTGCCAATAACAATTGAACCAAAATCTAAACTTTATAAACATAAAGTGGATCAGTAAAGGATGGTGAGAGAGCAAGAGAAAGAGAGAAAGAGGTTTAAAATGCTTCCCAAACACTAACAAGATATATTAAGAGCACTCAAGATCAGCAGAAAATGTCAGGAACACAGTCACATATGGTAGTCCATGTACGTGAGGCCTGATCTCCCTGCATCTAAAAGGCCTAATTTGTCACATACCAATAAGAAAAGTCAATGGATTTAATATTAGTAAGCGTTAACCCCCAGAAACACTGATGCAATAAGTTTTCCACACATTTGCTTCTAAATAAAAATAAGAATAATCACATTTAGAATTAAGCTAGCTGCTTTAGTTTGCTTTTTCAAAATGCACAAGTATTCTAGAGTTATGAAGAGTAAATGCGAATGAACTCAGGAGTTGAATTTAGGAAGGGGAGCAATCTTTGCATTGACATCTCAGAGAGCAAAGGTAGATAAGAATTCCTTTTCTTTCCAAAGCCCAAAACTACATAAAACAAAACAGAGGATGATGCCCCAATAAAAGAGACTGAGTTTGTTCCCACAGCAACTTACAATGAAGAGCCAATGGTGTCTATTAGGACCAACAAACCCATTTTACTAAGTGTAAGTGTCTACTTCCGACCTGCAGTTACTGACAGAATTGGGCTTCTCAGCCTGGTCAACAGATTTCATTTGTACTTAGAAAGCAGTTTAAACTTAAAAAAAAAAAAAATCCCTAACCCTCCCCTGCTGGTTCACCTTTATGGTTTAGATTTTGGTTCAGTTGTGATTGCTCAAAATAAGAATTTAGTAAAAAAAGAAAAAGAAAAAGAAAAAGAAAAAGAATTTAGTATTTGGTTTTGAGGGAGGGGCAAGTGGAAAAAGACAAATGATATTTTAAAGGCTGAATGTGGAGAACTGTTGTGGCCCATTTCCAGTTTACAAGATAAGATAACTCCTCTTTGCATTACCATTTGCCATTATCCTTGGTGTCCACACCAGTGTCATTTAGATAACAGGAAGGGGGAACTGACTTCAGGCCAGATGCTTGATACATGTATGTCCCCTGAACCCCCATAGTCCTATGGGGTCATTTATATTCCCCCCTTTACAGATGAGGAAGCTAAGATCCAGAGATCCCAAGTTACTTTCTAGTGTCATTCAGCTAGTAAATGACAGAATTAAATTCATACTCTTATTCTGGTGAGTTCAAAGATTACCTCTTAATTAAAGTTGATGAATAAATACATATTCTGTTTGAATGATTGATTACATTTTACTTAAATGGTCCTGTATTCACTTCTAATAGCAACAGCAATGACTGATGGCTTTTTTCTTTCAAAGGCAGTTTTCCTATGCTATATCTATCTTCACAACAGTCTTGAATGTTGGTAGCAAAGACAGTCATCATTCTCACTTCACAGATGAAAAGCCACAGACCCAGGGAGTTGAAGTAACATACCCACCATCGCACATTTATAAGTAAACTTAGATCTCAAACCCAGAGGGGTGAGGTCAAATCCCACACTTGGCACTACCCTTCACCTCCTCCTTTATCTGAAGAAAATGAAAAGAGCATAGAGAGCCGAAGTCTATCTTCTGATGTCTGATGTCTAACTGTGATCAGCTCTACAAGACTATTTATTTAGAGAAGAAAAATAAGTCTATGGCAAGTGATTGGTTATCGCATTCAAATTAATAAGAGGAGGTTTTTATCCTTTTATTAGTGGTCTGAGTGTTGATTTGACAGGAAGTAGATTATTATTTGGGCAGCATGATGAACATTCTTGTAGGACAGGTGAGCATAATCCTCCTGGAATTGAACACATTGCTACTGTAAAAAAATTACCCTTTTGGTTTATTCCATAAAACACCTGGGTTACAATTTAATTCCACCTTTGTTGAACCCCTCAGGGACACTGCATTGCTTTCCTGATTTATAGGGAGAGAGTTAAACCTCATTTTTCTTACCCTATAAGACCAGAGGAGTCAGGAGCAGAGACAACAGGGATCTGACAAGTAAAGGCCATGAAGCAATTACTTGTCCCTCCCGTGTCCCTGCCTGAATGTTTATGTGGGATTGGGAAAGGACAAGATGTCCTTCCTTCTGTAACGTCTCTACTGATCACAGAAGCAGACTTCAAATAACATGTTCCTTTTTACTCCTTTGGGGTACTTGGCTTTGTAAACTGGAAACAAAGCTGCCAAAGTGGAAGTTGGATATTGCAATCTCTCTGGGCGGATGCAGCCTAAATCTATGTGATGGCAGGTGCAGGGGCTGAAGCAAGCAAGAGTAATCGTGTCTAGCAATATTCCTGAATTCCCTAAACTAATGAGGCCCTCACATTCTTTCATAACAGCAAATAACAGATAGCTACTGGGAGACTCCATTAGAAGCTGAGCACTTTCAAGGTACAGGAAATGGCCCCGGTATTGCTGTGGGTAAAATGAAACCTTTCTCTCCTGGTTTGAGATCATTAGCTGCCTGTTTTATAGCAGAGCATCTGCTGCTCTTATCTTCAACCGGGGATGCCAGGGAAGCCCCTTTATCAGCCCCTGAGACAGACTTTCGGGCACAAATGTTGATTATGCCACATCAGGGAAGTGAGTCAGGGCTGGGAAGGGAGTAGGAGAGAGAGAAGTGAGTTTTTACTTTGTGCCTGGCCCAGGCAGAAAGAATCAGATGCCTGATTTTTATCTTATTATTCCCAACAGCCCTGTGGATTGATAGGTCAGATTATTATTCCCATTTCACAGACTGAGGGAACTGAGACTCTCCGTTATCAGAGGCAATAGTAAAAATATCTTGTTAATGTTTTATGGAGATTATGGTAAAAGGTAGCCTGAAGGTACACATATTCTTATTTAATGCGAAGACTCATCCTTTGATGTATGAATTCCCCACCAAGGAAACCCATTATTTTTATTCCACAATTGTGTAGTAGCTATGTTTTAGATGCTACGTTAACCTTCATTTATCTTAAAAATCTATATTCAATAGAGCAAACACAATGTATAAGTAAGAAATAATTTAAAAATTAGCACTAATTATCCTGACTAGTATGGCACCATAAACAAATACATAACAGGCTAACTTGGTTACAAAATATCAAAGCCATATGTGTCCTGTCAAATGCTATTCAGCAAATATTTGAGTGGCTACTAAGCACCACACCTGTGTTAGACGGTAGAAATTTCATTGGTAAAAAGATAACATCCTTAAAAATAAATAAATAAAGCTTAAAACTGCATTAGGAAATGTATCACTCTAGGTAAATAATTTGTGGTTTCTAAAGCTGAAGTGCAAAATGAGAAAACAAGACCCTGGTGGTTCATTTTGTACGATAAGCTTTCATTTGAAAGAAATGAAATGTGAATTACGCAAAAAAGAACAACATAAGAACAATTTTACGAGAGGAAATAAAACAGGAATGGTCACTATGACCCTTAGGAAGGAGGTATGAAAAACATAATGAAAACATAAAAAATAAAACTATAATACGATGAGCAATAGTAACAGCAATTTTTTGACATGCTTCATAACCATATGCCAGGTACTTCAATCTTGTGCCTTATTAGAATCCAAAACGGGATTCACAGCAAACATTTTGTTGAGCATATGCTGGGTATACGCTTGACCGCTTTGGTAGAAAATATCCTTTAGCAGATGTTTTCCTGATGCAATTTGGGTTCTTCAATGAAGAACCTACTTTAGTTATTTCCTAATTTTGAAGGACAAGAGGTAGGAAAAAGGAATACAGCAGTTTCTGTTACTCACAGAGGCAAACCAAAAACATGACATGATGTTCTTTAACTGATTAGTGGATTTTGAATCTTTTTACAGACTCCACTGAGCTAAGAAGAATAGCCATGAGACCTCCAATTAAAACTATAATTAAATGTCATTTGGGGGCTAGTAACTGAGGGTCTCAACATTATCTGAGTTGATGACAGTGGGGAAGGGATGAAGACGCATGGTTCAGCGTCTGGTCAGGAATGTCAGCTGGTCATTATACTCCAGTACATTTCATGCACCGCTGTATTTATAGCTACTATAAACTGAAACTATGAAAGGAAGATAAAGGAGAGATATATTGTTTGTATGATGGGCCTTGGAGGTTTAGTTTGATAGCCATTGTTTCTTGATAACAAATGTGCCTTTTGGTTTTACCCAACCAAACTTGTTCCCCTCTATGTTTAGTTTTTGTGTGAATATGAGCTTAAAACAAAACCATGTACTAAATAGTAGTATTTGCTTGTAAAGTTATGATGTTTTGCCCCAGGACAGTGGCCGGTCTCCAACCTCTCTCATTAGTGGAGACTTGGAAGCTAGATCTTATGAGATTTGGACACTTCTATTGATTTCCCTGCAAGAGATGAACATGCTCTTGAGATAGCAAATTTCTAGACTTACAATATGCTTTGAAATGGTCCACTTTGGGGGCAAAATTTTGAGAGAGCCTTAGTATTTTTTTTTTTACTATAGAGAAAACACTCACAGAAAATCCAAACTTACCTTTAATAGATTTCTCTCTTAACCTAGAGTCTTTATCGGTGCACGTTGAGCTCAAGTGCTTGAGCCAGAAGGGAGAACCCACTGCTTCTCCATTATTCTATTCAGAAATCAGGAGAGGCAAATGCTTGGCAAGAAAATAACTATAGAAATTGGAATGAACTTGAAGTAGGGAAAGCATTTGAGAGCATCATGGAAAAGTAGGAAAAACGTCACTATACTTATTTATAAATGAATGAAGTCAGCAAGTGCAGATTTAGGCTGCTTTGAGGTCAGAGAAGAAAGTGACTTTTGTATAAATAGGAAGAAGTTGAGGAAGTTGGAACGTAAAGCAGGTGGAAGGATTTGAAGAGTTCAGCAGCTGTCTCCCGGCTTTGTGGGACCTATTTCGGCAGATCTGACATATGTGGTCATGCGTCAGAGTGGACTTTGTGAGGAGGCCTATATTTACCAGGTAAGTGGCCAGATGTCTTTCCCAATGTATAGTGCTTTCTGGGGAAGGAATTAAAAAAGTCAGGCCATACCACCCAAAATAGGAAACCAGCTCTTCTTGCTTTAAAGGAAATTTATGTTTAATTTGAGATAAGCCATCTGTGCAATAAGAAATACATATCTTACAGATGGTGGGAATTATAGGACACATAATACTGTTAATAATAGCATCATTTTCAGATGTAGTATATGACAAATTTATGTATATATGTTCATTGGGTCTGTTAGGTGGCATTTTATATTTATATACCATAATTCAACTCCATCCATCTCTGATACAGTTCTAGACACATAGTAGGGTGTCAAGAAGTCTGGAAGGGAGGGGGTAAGGGAATGGAGAGGGAGAGGGAGAGAGGAAAGAGAAGAAAGGAAGAAAGGAAAGAAAAGAGGGAGAGAGGGAGGAAGGAAGGAAGGAAGGAAGGAAAGAAGAGAGGGAGAAAAGAAGGGGCAAATGAACTGTAAGTGTTATCTGGTGTAGAGTACCTGTTCTGTATACTCTACATTTATTATAATAAACAAATGAGCAAACTTGAAGATGGGGAGGAAGTAGAGGCAGATTTTATTTTGCATCCTGATCCTCTCCTCCTTCACAGTGTAACTCTGATATCTACCTACACTCCCAGTACCGTGGGGCCAAAAGTGGGCAGAGGTGAGGCTGCAGATGTGGATCCTTCCTCCCAGGTTGGGCACAGGCAGGAGCCAGGAGTTGTCATGCACTCTGACCGAGACTGCATTTACCTGAACTCACTTTGAAAAGAGCTGCCCATTCCTTCCTTGCACTGTGGCTGCCTCAGAGTATGTGGTCATTTTGATTAATTTTATGTCATATTTTGACTAGTTTTGTTTTAGATGGTGTGCTGGAGTCAACTGACATGGCCATTTGTAAAATTTTAAGAAAATTTGTGAGCCAGTTGTCGAACCCAACAATTATGACAAATACGGTTATAAATAAACTTGCAATTGAGCAAATTGTATTAAAAGCAAGGCAGTAAATATTCAAACTCATTACCTATGATCACTTTATTGCATTTTACTAAGATCTATGCCCTGAAGTTATTTGCTTCTATTGTATCTGCATTGTATATTGTATAGAGAAAAAACCACAAAACTATAAAATAGGATGCTACTGCGCTTATCTTCCCAACTTCATATTCAGTGGTGCTACTTGGGTAGCTTGAAATCAGCCATGGTAGCAATATTTACAGAAATAGGCAAACGCTACATACAGGTCAGGAACTTTGTTTGTGGGGGACTGGAGAGGAGAATGGTAGTTAAAATTTTACTATTGCACCACTGAGGAGACACCTTGTTTTTCATTGGGTCAGTATCTTTTACTCCCAGTCTTCTGGAACTGTGTCCTTTTTCTTCTAGATAACTATGCTTTACCTCCTTTTGGTAGTTTTAGTGGGGCTTCCAATTGCACTACCTCATTTCTTGATCACAGATGTAAGAACATGACCCAGGTTTGACCAATCAAAATGACCCTTCTCCCTGACCATAATGATAAGCCCAGGCTGAACATATGATCCAGGTTAAGCCAATCTGTCCTTCCCTGAGGATTTTCTAGACAAATACTAGGAATATTAAGCTTGTCATTTCCCCCTTGAAGTTTCTAAACTGAGATGATGTAAACTGAAGACTGTCCATGGCCACACTTCCCCCAATATACACATTACATATAAGAAACCAGATGTACCCATTATGGGCACCTGAGGCTAGAAAGAGTGAGAAGCCTCAAAAAAAGAAATGAGACAAAGGACAGCCTGGTAATACCATGTGAGCCCCTGGGTCCATGTTCTTTCCAGTTATGTAGTCGATAAACTCCAGGTTTTGCTGAACGTGTGTTGAGTTAGGGTTCTGTCACTCACAATTAAACAGTCAGGGCTAATACAGTTTATTTAGAATTACCCACTTCTCTCTCATTTCCTTTCTGCTTCGTTGTCTCATCTATTGCATCTATATATGAATTGTATGTTGATGCTTTAACATTTCTCTAGAGAAAAACCAGCGGCAGTCATTCAAGAAATGCATAAATCTCTCTTAACTTGTACTTCCAAGGTTTTGCTGTCACTATGGGGATTGGGGTAATAAAATACAGAGGTTTATCACCTTCAAACTCAAGCTCTGCCAAGAAGAAACAAAGTCCAACACAATAACTCATTAGTGTTGCTTCAGAAGAAGAGCTGTTTAATGGTGAAAATATCTCTGGCAATAAAATCCTAATGAAAGGACTAGTTGGTTTGTTGTCTGGAAGTTACAGAAGCTGAAGCCTGCTACATAACATAGAAGCAGAACTGTGATTAATTGGGATAATAAAGGGAGGAAAATCTAACTTTTTAAAAAAAGAGAGAAAAACTGAGAGAAAAGAACAATGGGGAAAGAAGGCCAAAACTAGTTTACCGCTTTGCGCTGTAGTCCTGTCCAACTGTTCCTCTTTAAGTATTGGCTTCCCTTGTCCATAGGTTGGGCACTTAGTAGAGGGAGAAATCCTGTTAGCCTTGGGAAAATTCAGCAATTAAGGGTCAAAGGTATGCAGAAGTCTCTGTACCCAACCACCATCTTGATTGACTCATTGAGGTAACCTAGCACGAAGGTCATGGTTAGGAAGGAAGTAATAAGGTTTAATTCTAATGTGAGAGGTGAGGTTCAAAACAGAAGAATAAGGAGGTAAAGAACGGACTAGATTATAATCATTAATAATTGGGATAACTATGTATGGTGCCAGGCGGTACTGGAACTATCAGGGGGAATACTTTGTAAAGTACATGATTGTCTAACCATCGAATGGCTCAAAACTCTGGGTCACACTGGAAACATGGGGTGCACAGACCTTTTAGGACAAGAAAAAGTTGAAAGTGAGAAGGTTTCATAGTACACATGGCAATTTTTCCCAGAATTGGTATTTTAGCTAGAAGTATTTAATTGTGGTAATACATCTGTTGAACTTCAATGAGGCAGGTAATAGGGAATTAAGGTCTTATTACTCACTGTGTACAATCCCCATTTCAAAACACATTGCTCAGAGCAGAACTGTGCTAGGAGGTATTACCGCATGTTTCCTATCTTGCAATAAGGTAGAAATATAAATAATTTACATTTATGCAAAAATGAACATTTCCTTGGAAAGCATCCACTTATTTTCATCCCTCTTTGGATTATTTGCATTTGAATGAATTACCATCATAAAATAGTTACAAATCATTTACCACGTTTTTCTTACCAATATTTAACATTTAATAGCACTCTCTCATCAGATCGTGCTTTTTACAGCTTTTAATTTCTAATAACCTGATTCAGTTTTTCATACCCTTGCACCAGATTCCCCTCCATGTTTTTTATGAATGGAAATTTTCCTAAGTGATTATCTGTAGGCACTACTATTTCATTTCTGGTTGGAGGGCTTTTCTGCTCACCATTAATGAAATACAGTCATCTTTTTGCATTCTGCAGAGCAGGGGCTGATGAGGGTGATGCAAATGGGACTGAGTCATTTGGCTTTAGGTGTCATGAGAGCAATGTGCTCTGACAGACAGACATTTTCTCCAGGAAAGGGGTGGGTCGTTTGCCTAATTGCTTCGATTATGTCGTGGGATCTTATAAGAATGTATGGATTGGAAAGACTTTCGTGAATAACGCATGGCAACTTTTGTACATACTAGCTCCTCTGAGGTTGACTGATCCACTTTTTCTACCCAAGGCTTATCTACCTCAGACCCTGGTCCTTTTTGCTCTTTCCTTGTCAGAAGGACAATTTTAAAAGCAATAAAACTCCTGCTGGCTCAAGAGTACCTACAGGTCAAAATCTATTGTACATGAGAACTAAATGACTCAGGGTCCTGAGAGTGAGGACAAGAACTTGACCAGTGAAGAATCAGAGCCCTACTTTGAGAATAATCTGGAAGAGTGAATTATTGAGTAATTTGCTTGATTAAAAGTAAGCACAAAAATGTTCCCCCTTCTCTTCCTTATGCTGTTTTTGTTTTATATGCTTCTGTGTCTTTTCCAGGGCAATAGAGAGCCAATGTAAAACAATGGCCTGTCTATGCTGTGGTTCTCCAGATTAAAATTCCAGGTGGCAAACCCCATGTTTCACCCTGTGGCTTATATCAGATCATCACAGTTGTGGGCATGTACACAGTATCCCTTTCAACAGTCAACTCGTGGTGAAGTTATAACACCAGCATTTGTTCCTTAAAGCTAGTATTCAAATGAGGTTGACCATATGAAATATTGTCAAATATATGAGCTCAAGGATTCTTTGCCTACTTTCCAAGTTCCAGGTCTATTAAATAATTGATGTTCATAACTGAATGCACAAAGAACATATGGCCATTTATGTGGTTGGACAGAAAGGTTGGGAACAGATTTTCCAAGCATGATATAATGTATAATATGGAACCATCCCATGTGAACTTAATACCAAAGAAGCAAAAGATGCTTTGCTAAGAGGGTAGATTTCAAATATACTGGTGTACCTCTGAGTCACATGCAGAGTACTGAAACAGCCTCAGATCTCTTTTTTTGTTGACTGCATCTTCAATATCACTCACTCAGAATCAATTGCAAAGGTTATCTACATCTATTTCCAGCTTTAAGGCAAGAAATCATGTACATAGTTGAGGCCATAGTAGGTGTCAGAGTAACCATTGGAGAAGTTATTTTTCAGTCCAAATGTACTTAAGTGAAAGTAAAAAATTGTGTATGCTTTTACTCATTTGCTTATTCAAAATACATTACCAGACTATCATAAAAAGATATGCAATAACGAATTGTGAATGGTCATTCCAGTGTTGGTAGGTAGATGGATAATATGGATTTAACAGGTGAAAAAGACAAGGTCCATCATTGACCCCTATGTGGCCAGTGTAATAGAACCTGGAGGGAAGTACAGGCTTGTATAAAGACAACACAGCATAACGATTGAGGGTTTGGATTTGACCTCTAATCCTGACTCCTCCATTTATGAGTTGTAGTAATATGAAGCAACTTCCCTGACCACTCAGGACATTAATTTTCCATCTGCGAAAGAGGACTAGTAATATTATTTACCTTGCAAATTCTTTTTGAGGATTCAACTAGAATAGCTATTCCCAAAGTGGGGTCTTCTCAAAGTATGGTCTGGGGATTACAGGGGTCCCCAAGATTCTTTGCATGGGTTTATAAGATCAAAACTAGTTTTATAATAATGTGAAAAAATATTTATCTTTTGCACTCTTTTTTTATTTTATATAATAATACTAAGGTGTTATATGTCTTTTCTCTGTAGGATTTTCATTAGCGTACAGTGGAGTTTTCAAGAGGCCACCTGATGTGTGATATCTCAATAGATTGAAGAAGATGAAAGAATCCAGGTGCCTTCTTCTAAGTAAGATATTAAATAAATTTACAGAAATGTAAAATTGGTTTGTTTTGGAGAATACATTATTTTTATTAAAATATATATTTACATTGTATAATCATTTTTATCTGTCATGTTTAAGTGAATTAATAAATATTTTGAAATGATCTCAGCTTTAATTTCTATATTGCCAACATTGATCAATGCAACCCTTATAAACAAAAGCTCTTTGGTGTCCTCAAAGAAGAATATAAAGGGGGCTGAAGACCAAAAAGTTTGATAACAGCCAAATTAGAGCATACAGGAATTTTCTAAATGCTAACTGTGAACTTCTACTGTTGGTATAAGACCTAGAAGCTAGATTGTGATAAGGATTGTTTGGTGACTCTAGGCAAGTACAGCCAAGGAATTCTGAGGACCAAATGCCTAAACAGAGTGTAAAGTAGCTGGTGCATTCTCCCACTTCGGATTGAAGAGATTGCTAATCCATTAACCTAGACATTGGCCACCTTTGCTACATTACTTTCATTATGATGGGGTCACTGAGAGAGAGAGGTGCAAGATGATAGTGGCATCTGAGTAGCTGAAAGTCTGTGTGGAAAGACAAATTTTCACAGAAAAATATAATTCATGGTATAGGATTACAAACAAAGGATAGTCTCAGCAAGGGGATGCTATGAGGCAAAGAAAAGAAAAGACACAAAAATTAAAAAATAACCCAGTAAGAGAAAGTTCATAGGAGGTTTTCATGGAAAGAATATACTCTCTTTTAGAGTAAACATTTCCTTATGTTTTAAAATTATACAAGCACCACAGGAATACATTTTTTGTGTAAATGTTCTAATAATTCTAAGTGGATTTTTGGGGGTGGGGATAAAAAGTGAAATTGAAACTTTAGCTCTCTTCCCAATCATCTTCTTGTTCCGAGATAATTGCCATAAGTGGTTTGGTAAATATCTTTTCTGAATTTTTTTCAATTTATAGAAAGAATAATAACATTAAAACTTATGATACTTCACAAATGTCAGACACAATTCTAAGCCATTACCTAGGTCAACTCATACAATCTTCACAAATTCCTGTAAAGCATTTACATTATTATTTCTCCTTACCTGTTCGAGGGGAGACCCTGAGGCACAGAGAGGCTAACCAAGTTGCCCGAGGTCACAAAGCTAGTGCATGACAGAATAAGCTTCACTAGATTGATAAATTGACAGATGGAATATTACATAGAAACCTAGTTTCTAAAAAATGTGTTTTTATATAAATGGGATTGCATTGTACATGGTGCTTTATGACTTGCTTCTTTCACTTAACAGGAAAGATGGAACATCACTTTTCTTTGACTTAAGTTTCACCATCTTTTTATTTATTTATTTGTTTGGTTATTTATTTATTTATGTATTTATTGGTGATGTTTTGTTATCAGTATTTTTATTGGGCTTTCACTATTTTTTTTTTTTTAATTTATTGTTGTTGTATTACATCCATCCCCTTTTTACTCCCCTCTGTCCCCTTCCCCACCCACCCACTCCCCAAACAAAGTCAATCTTACTTGTTGTCCATGTCCATGGTTCTCCCATACTAGTTTCTTGACTAAACTGCTCCCCTTCTTTGCTTCCTCCTCCCGCTGCCCACTGAAGGTCTATTCATTGTATTCATGTGTCTGGTTCTGTTTTGCTTGTTTGTTTTGTTCATTGTTGTCCTGTAATGGGTGAGATCATATGATATTTGTCTTTCACTGACTGGCTTATTTCACTAGGCATACATGAATCATATAGTTTAGTAGTTTGCAAATTCCATTCGAACTGGTCTTCATTCCCAGCATCTTTTCTAACCTAAAGATTGACTGATTTCACAACACACCCATGTCCTGTTCGTTGCTATTTAAAACATAAATTGCTAACAAAATCTATATATTACACACCCACAAATAAGCACATATTTTGTAACAGGGAATAAGAAAGATAGCATGCCTTCTATGTAATATACATCCACATTTTCTTAGTTTTTTTTTTTCTTCCTTAAGTGCATCTGATTTTTCTGAGTTATTGCAAGTAACCTGATTTTCCCATATTGTGAAATGATTCCAATCTGAGAAAACTTAACCTGCAGTAATGCAGATACAAGTAATAAACAAAATTATACCTTATTTAGTAAAATCTATTTATAACAAGATCACTTTAAAGCATTCATAAGTTAAAGTTGGTTCTTATTCATTCAGTTGCCCTATGTCTTTTCAGTGGTGCATTTAATCCATTTACCATTGTACCTGTGTTCCTGTCTCTCTGTTGCTTCATCTTCTTAAAGCAGACCCTTTAGCATCTCTTGCAATGCTGGTTTAGTGGAGATGTGTTCTTTTAGACTTCTTTTGTGTGGAAGGCTCCTTATTTCACCTTCCGTTTTGAATGAGAGCCTTGCTGGTAGAGTATTCTTGGTTGCAGGCCTTTGTTTTTCATTGCTTGAAATATTTTTTGCCATTCTCTTCTGGCTTGTGATTCTGTTGAGAAATCAGCTGATAACCTTATGGGAGCCCCCTTGTATATTATTAGCTATTTCTCTCTTGCTGCTTTTAGAATTCTCTCCTTGTCTTTGAAATTTGCCATTTTCATTATGATGTGTCTTGGACTGGGCCTGTTTGGGTTCATTTTCCTTGGGACTCTCTGTGCTTCCTGAGTTTGCATGACATTTTCTCTTGTCAAATTAGGGAAATTTTCTGTCATTACTTTTTCAAACAGGTTTTCTATCCCTTGCTCCTCCTCTTCTCTTTCTGGTATCCCTATGATATGGATGTTATTAGGTTTCATGTTGTCCTGCAGCTCTCTTAAACTTCTTCATTCTTTTTCACTCTTTTTTTATTTTATTGCACTGCCTGGGAATTTTTTTTTACATTGACCTCCAGCTCGATGATCTGATCCTCTGCTTTCTCTAGCCTGCTTTGGTTCCTTCTACTGTGTTCTTCATTCAAAAATGGTATTTTTCATTTCCTCCTGGCTCTTATTGATGGTGTCTAGGTCCTATTTTTTTTTAAGATTTTATTTATTATTTTTTGAGAGAGGGGAAGGGAGAGAAGTAGAGAGGGAGAGAGACATCAATGTATGGTTGCCTTTCACCTGTCTCCAGCTGGGGACCTGGCTGGAGACCTGGCTTGCAACCTGATTATGTGCCCTGGCTGGGAATTAAACCAGCAACTTTTGGGTTTGCAGGCCGGCTCCTTATCTACTCTGCCACCAGCCAGGGCTTCTAGTTTTTTTTTAAATGCTGCTGTAGTTCTCAGTAAGGTCCTTGTAGCTTTCCTGGAGTTCTTTGTAGTTCCCCTGGAGTTCTTTATAGTTCCCCTGGAGTTGTTTGTAGTTTTCTTTGAACTCGCTGAGCTCATTGAGCTTTTCTATCATCATTATTTTGAATTCCATGTCTGATAGGGTGCTTGCCTCTATTTCATTTTGTACTCTTTCTAGGGATTCCTCCTTTCCATTCACTGAGGGTTTATTTCTTTGTTTTCCCATTTTAGGTGACTCCTGTTTCTGATTCTTGGATGGGTCTGCTTTGACTTACTGTCCTAGAGGTGTGACCTTCTGTGGTGTAGAGGTGTACTTTTTTTTATTTCTTGGATCTGTGTTTGGTGACATCAGCTCAAGTCTCAGTCTAGACCTAGTTAGCCAGTTAGAGATTCTCAGAGAGCCACTGTCTTTATCTTCTTTAGTTGTTAATCCAATCAGTCTGTGATCAGAGGTCAGTTGTAGGCACCTCTGGGCTAGGAAGATGAATTCAGTTGTTAATCCAATCAACCTGTGATCTGAGGTCAGGTTTAGACGCTGGTGGGTGGGGTGTATCAATTCCTATGTGTGGGGCTGTGTCTTCCCCTCAGGCTCCCAACCTTTGGAGAAGAGTGGTGTGCTGGCTGTTTGGGGGATGGGTCAGCCCTGGACCCACAGGCTGCTCCCTCAGCTCTCCCCCTAAAGCAACTGACCCAAACTTTCCTCAAATGTCTCTAATCCACTGTGCCCTCCCCCTGCTGGAGCCCAGGGTAGGTGGTGCCTCTGTATTTTCTTGTGTGGTCCCTTTAAGAACTCAGTCTCTCTGTCAAGCTGGCTAAACCTGGTGTGTACATAGCTGGGTGCTGTTTTACTCTCAGCTGTGTTGCTATAGGCTGGGAAGCCCAGTTGGGGATTTAGATCCCACCCTTCTCAGGTGGAGCCCCGGCTGCTGAGATGTCTCTCCGTCCCTTCTTCTGCCTGTGGGAGCCCCATCAACCTCTCCATCTCCATACTTCCTACCAGTCATGTGGCGATGAATTGGCTCTTCTGTCCCTGGTAATAAGACCTCTCTCCAGTTGGTGTTCTGTTGGTTATTACGGATGATTTCTCCCCAATTAAGTTGTGATTCCAGTTAGGTCAGGAGGAGATGGTGTAGCTCCATTTACCCCTCTGCCATCTTTGTTCTCTTTACCATCTTTTTAATAGTTGTCAGCTTCATGAACAGTATAGACTGCTAGGGTCCAAACATGAACGTGTTTAAATTTTCTCCAACCATAGGCCATCTAATTCTCTTATCTATCCTTTTAATGACACCTAGGCCTGATCACTCAGTCATTTCAATAAGAGCAAACTCACTGTGGCCCAACTTCAAACTCCCATTTCCTCCTTTCCCTTTGCAGGCCTGTCTCGCAGAAGCTCCTGTTTCTCTGCTGGTTAGGACTGGGGTGGAGGAGGGCCGTGCTGGTGGTTGTGCTCACCCAAAGAGCAAATGTTACTTCACTTGCCTGGGAGTGCAGCCAGCCCTAGTGGGTGGTTGAAGCCTCCTGTGTGGCAGGATTCCAAATGCTGGCTTACCTAGGGGACAGGTGTGAGTTGTTCTGGGCTCTCAAGGCCTAGGTGAGAAGCAACTGGCCATAATGGAACACTTCTCATTAAGCTAGAGTCCTTGAAGAGATTCTAATGTGAAAGCTCATCTCCCAGGGATTTTAAGGAAGCAGGGAAAGGTCTCCTCTGAGAAATGAAACCCCCACACCATGCTGGTAACGGTGTAAATTCGTGCTACCCATGTGGCATGGGATACCTGAACAAGAATGAATTAACATAAATGGCAATCCAGAATCCTTGGAATTGTTTTATATATTTAACTCTTTTAAACCACAGATTATTTATTCAGATGATGTAGGATTCTTAGCTTATTCTCTTAAATGAATGCCTGTTTTCCCCAAATCACTATTTGAATAGTTTCTCTTTCTTCACTAATTTTGAAGTGTCAAAGTGATCATAATAAATTCTTTTTTAAAAAAAAGATTTTATTTATTATTTTTAGAGAGGGAGGAAGGGAAAGATGCAGAGTGGGAGAGAGACATCAATGTATGGTTGCCTTTCACCTGCCTCCAGCTATGGACCTGACTGGAGACCTGGCTTGCAACCTGGTTATATACCCTGGCTGGGAATCAAATCAGTGACCTTTAGGTTCACAGGCTGGCACCTTATCCACTGTGCCACCAGCCAGGGCTAAATTCTTAAATATTCCATATATATGTGAATATATTTCAAGATGCTCTTCTCCATTGTCTGTTGCTATATCAACCTACTCTTCTAGTTAATGTAATTTTAGTGCACTTCAATGTTAGGTTGGGAGGGTGATCTTTTATAGTATTTTGTGTTTTGTATTTTTTCACATTATTTTGTGCCTTTTTAATTCTAGACAATTCATTCTCAATGTGAATATCACCCTCCCCCCATTGAAAAAATTTTGTTCTTGGCAGGGGGCGGTTGAAAACTTTTTAATGTATAAATGCCAGTAGACATGCATACAAGTACTTAAACAGATATGTTCTCTATCTGTGGTATTAATATTTCATGGGGAATACAATTAGAAATTAAAAAATCCCCTTAGAGTGGTAATAAGATTAATAAATAATGTGATAATTAAAAAAATTAAAATATACTGTTCTAGATGAACTTTGGAATTAGCTTGTCAATTTCTTCTGCTGATTTTGCCAAAAG
The DNA here is from genome assembly GCA_004026585.1 of Noctilio leporinus. Classification (NCBI taxonomy): domain Eukaryota; kingdom Metazoa; phylum Chordata; class Mammalia; order Chiroptera; family Noctilionidae; genus Noctilio; species Noctilio leporinus. The sequence goes on along the minus strand of PVIW01003223.1, from coordinate 92,351 downwards.
AAGCCCCTGGAGACCAGAAAGATGACTTGACCTAGGTCACCTTGCAAATTAGGAGCAGATCTGGGAAGAACACCCACTCTTGACTTTCACTTCTAGATTCTCTTCACTGCACAGACTCTTTTGATCTCTCTTGGCACCTGGAATATGAAATCTCTCCTAGGCTATTGAGCAACTTCTGTACATTGGATAGCCCTTCGTAGGAGTTGCCCATAACCTTCTGTCTTTGTTCCAGAGAGGCTGTTTCACATCTTCATGTGACTGGCTACCTTCTGATGTGCCCCTTTCCTTCCCCTCTTCTTCACCCATTCTTAAAGCCAGAACAGTCAATAATGGCAACTAATCGAGACCCTCCAGGAAACAGCAGAGATCAGTACCCCACCATCAGGAGATACAGAGCTTGGGTTCCAGGCTCTACAGAAACCCAGCAGAAGTTCCGAAGAGAGAAAAGACTCTGAGTTGTTTATCAGGGAAGGCAAAGAAATTGTAGGGGGTGAGAACAGATGAAGATGGAAAGGGAAATAGGTCCATGAATAAGAGAAGAAAAACATCATGTTGACAATTGCTGAAACTGGTTACTTTATGACTTTCTCTTTACTTTTGCATGATCAAACATAAACAAAGCAAACAAAAACTAATTTTTCATCAAACTCAAAGGTTCTACTTTCACTATCTCACACCTCTATGTTTCTGCTGGTCAGTGGTGAAGCAAGGGGCATTTATCAGTCTTTTTTCTTTTCTTTGACCCACCTTCTCTCCAAATGCCTGTGTTCCTTCTGAGTCCTTCAGAAGCAGAAATAGCAGGACAAGAAAATAAAGGAAAAGGGAGGGAAGCTCTTTCACTTAGTAGGTGCAATTCTGTAATTCTTTCTTGGCTCTTCCCTGCAGAACATTTTCTGGATGGTGCCTTCTAATTCTCCCTGTGATAACCAGCCAGTGATGCCCCAGTGATCCCCACCTCCTGGTATTCTCCCTGTAAAGTCTCCTCCCATGTTGTACCAGGGCTGGCATTGCACAGAAGAGAAATGATGATCTATCAGTTCTGAGCATAGGCTATAAAACATAGAGCAGCTTCTGGCTTGGTCTCCCCCTCTCTCTATCATTACTTGCCTCAAGAAAAGTCAGCTGCCATGTTGTAAAAATACTCCATAAAGAAGCCAACATACTGAGGAACCAAAGCTGCCTTCTAACAACCATGTGAGTGGGGTTAAATACAGATACTAAAGACCAGTTGAGCCTTTGGATAACTGTAGCCCCAGTCCACAGCTTAAGTGTAATCTTATAAAAGACACTGAGCCAAAATACACAGCCAAGCTTCTCTTAGACTCAAGACCCTTAGAAACTGTGTGAGAGAATAAATATTGGCTGTTTTATGCTACTAAGTTTGAAGATAATACATTAGACAGCAGTAAATAACTAACACACTTCCTCAGCTCTGGTCCTAGCAGTCTATTCCCAAGTTGGCTTTTTCCCTGGAAGCAGTATTTTGGGGAATGGATCTTTAAGTACAGGTCTAACCTCGTTTTCCTCAAAATTGTCCACTTAGCCCAAAGAAAACATGCACCTTAGCCCTGCCCACTGTGCAAAGGCAGCGGCCTCTGACTGTAGCCTGCTCCTTTACCTTGACATTGTAGCGGGCAGGGATCCAGCTCTGTAACCCCAAACTTCAAGGAACCACTGATCTTTCAAGAATCCTCTGTCCTCTATTTTGAGATGGCTGCTGCAACAGGTTACCACAAACCTGATGGCTTACCCAACAGAAACTTCTTTTCTTACAGTTCTGAAGATAGAATTCTAAAATCAATGGTAGGCAGTATCATGTTACTTCCAAAGGCTAGATCTACAGGAGAAACTTTTTCAGCTTCTGTGAGCTTCAGGCATTTATTGGCTTAAGGATGCACATTTGCCTCCATCTTCATATGAACTCCTCCTCTGTTAGTGTCTTTCTCCCAAATACTTGTTATTGCATTTAGGGTCCATCTGGGTAATCTAGGATGATCTCATCTCAAGAACCTTAGTTACACCTGCAAAGGTCCCTTTTCCAAAAAAGGTCACATCCTCCAGTTCTAGGGAGGAAGTAGGACAAAGATCTATCTTTTTAGGGATTATCATTTACCTATAGCCTGGCAGTTTCCTTCAGAAATCACCAGGTGACAGGAAAAAGAAATATCCTGATTATTCTTGGATTGTCCCCAATAGTGTCTCCCAAAATTGTCCTGGTTGGGACAACTTACATGAACACCCAAATTAAGGCTTTTTTTGGTTAAATTATTTAAATCTCACAGGTAAGTGTTTAGACTCTTTCTTTTAAAACCTTTGGACATGTGGTACCAACTAATCTAAGAGATAACAGAAAGTATCTTACTTAGCATAAAATTGAATACATTATCAATATTGATTTCCTGAAGAGTGAGTACCCCAGAGGTTTGAGAGTAAAATGATTATATAGTATCTGCCATGAGGAAGAAGAAAAGGGATAAAGAATGAATATGTCAATGATCACATTTTTAAAAAGCAAGGCTGCAAAGGCCTGTTCTGGAAATAAGTCATGAAGCTCGGGCAGAACTTTCACCCCAGAAGTCCTTTAGAGTGGAGGTTACACAATGTCTTCCAAAATCCAACCCTACAGAAAAGGAATGGGTGTTTGGGTTCCTAAATGTGGGGCCACTAAGTTCCATACATCTTGCCTAAACTTAACAATGGGTTAAGAGCAGGCCGACATGCAGGAGGGGCAGACAGGAACAATCCCAGCCAACAAGGACTGAGACCAGCCTGCTGTTACAGCCAGTACAAGCTGACCTCAGTGGGCTGATGGATTCATTTCCCTCGTGACATTGGGACATTTCATTTCCAAACACCAACATGAGTGGATCAGCCCAGGTGAGAGAACAGTGAGTGTTGTCATTGTTCTTCAATAGAGCAGTCCTTGTGTTCATTATTTGTTTACTCATTTATATTTTTATATCAAACTGTACTACTATGTGCTTTACTTCAGTCACCCAGGAAAAAAAATTGTTGGATCTTTAGGTCTCAGTTTCTTCCTATGTTAGGTATCAGTGCTATACATATTTTGTGATTTGTAACTATTTGGGGAAAACAATCACCTCTTCAACAGGCTAATTACTAACCCTCCAGATATTAACTTAAATGTCACTTCTTCCAATGCTTTGTTCTGACAACACCTCACCCACCCCTCCTGAGCCTGGTAGTTACCCAGTTTATGTACTTCTTATGCCACAAGATAACCATACTTTAGCTTGGCATAATATTTGGCACCTAAGTGCCCAACAAATGAATATAATAGAAATAATATTAATAGCTGTTAGTGTTACCATTATCACTATTAGCCAAAATTCCTGACCTTTGAAGAGATCATATTTATAATATGCCAAAATATCTAATTTTACTTTTAGGTCAGATAAATTATTTAATTATTGTGTCATATATATCATTTAAAAATAATGCAAAGTAGTTGTGAATGTGCTAAAACATATAGTTGTCAGAGTTCTTTTGCAGCATTGTTTATTTATTTATTTATTTATTTATTTTATATTATTTATTATTTCCAGAGAGAGAGGAGGGGAGAGAGGCTGAGAGGGAGAGAGAAATCCATGTAGGGTTGCCTTTCACCTGCCTTCAGCAACTGACCTGGCTGGAGACCTGGCTTGCAACCTCATTGTGTTGCCTTGGCTGGGGATCGAACCAGTGACCTTTGGGTTTGCGGGCTGGCGCCTTATTTACTGTGCCACCAGCCAGGGCTGCAGCATTGTTTATAAAAATAAAATGCAAACAATAGAAAACCTGTAAACAATCTAACTGTCCAAAAAAAAGAAGGCTTAAAAGAGTTACAGTATACACATACAAGAATGCCATGTATTCAGTGATAATAAAATTATAGAAGTAAATTTGATGATGTGTAATGTAAACTCATTTTGTAAAACTATACATAATTGTTTAGATTCATGGATATTACACCTACATATTACCAATAAGTTTTCTTACATGTTAAAATTATTCTTTCCGGCTTGCTTCTGTTTAAAACAAGCTTATCTTTGTGAAATCTGGAGTATGCAATGTAGATTTTGAGAAAATATATGATGGAGTCCAAGAATCTCAGATGTAGACTAAGCTATTAGCTACATCCACATTGCATAATTGATTTAAGTGTTTAAATAATTACTGTTAGTAAGATAACAGCTTGCTTTTTTGCTAACTATTTATGCTAACTTGTTAGAGGTTCCACTGAATTGAAATGGTCAAATCAATTGCATGTAGCCATGACCTCAGACCATGAGGTGTGCTAAAATGAACAAAAGCAGTCCCATATGCAGAAACATGTTTCCCTTAAGGCAAGAAAAGGTATGGACCCTGAGTGGAACTAGAAGCCCATAGGCATATCTATAGAAGCATTATCCAGTATCAGGCCCAGTGGAGGAGTGAAAGGGAAAAGACTTACAAAATGGATTGAATAGGGATTATTGGACTTCCAAAGGGAATACATCTTTTGTAATGAGTTTTATTGGCTCTTAATGAAATCAGGAAAAATGCCAACTCTTATTCTGGTCTGTTTGTGCATGTACAGATAATGTACAATTACAGAGCTTTCCTGAAACTGTTGGTTGATTGCTTGACACTGGGCACCTCTGTGATTGAAATACTGTGGGAGGTTTGCTTTAAAAAGTGACAAACATGATGACATTTAAAATAAGCACCTGGAGTTGGTTTCAGTCATTTGAAAAGTAGCTCATCATTTGGGTCACCCCAATATCACTAACATGGTATAATATAATGATGGGAAATATTATATTTTATATAACTTAGACAAATGTGGCTTGCCTGTCAAGCACACTATTAGTGTGAAGTCTCAATTGATAGCAATCATGTAAATAGTCAACTGCACAGTACTTATACTTTAATCTGGACAGTTGACTATCCTTCAATCACTGAAAATCATCTTGATAATCTGATAATATAAGTTGACAAAGAGTGTTGAAATGGCATTCCATTTTCTTTTTACTTGCTTTTATTGTAATAAAGGGCAAAAGAATGTTCACTTTAATTTCAAGAAAAAAAACTTTAAAAAATTAATAATTCAAAGAAAATTCTCTAATTATTCTTATTACAAAGTCACTGTGACTATTTCTCCATTTATCATCTATTTTGTATATTTACAGCCAGAAGGAAATTGTGGTAAGGTAAATTCAGGGTTTAGATAAATTCATGTTTTTCAAAATCATCAAATTCTAACTTTGGTTTCATCTTGGATGTGCCCTGGCTAGTACAAATATAGAGGCCAATCTGGACCTCAGTTTTCCCACTGACAAGGGAAAGACAATATGTGCTTGCAAAACATTTTTTGATCATAGAAAAGTTGTTACAATTATACAAAGAAGATATCACTTGTAACATTGGTACTATTAGTTTTTCCATGTAAATTAAGAATGCTTCATTTCTAAGATTTATCTTGTGAAATTGAATTACATTTTACAGTTCTGGAACTAAGACTTACCTGTTTCTTTCCGTTCATTTAGTCGCTGATTCATATTTATATTAACATGGCAGGCCCCCATCATCTGCCAGGTCCTGTTCTGACAAAAAAGATCAGATATAAAAGATCAAGATAAGTCACTGCTCAACCATTTTAATAGGAGAGACAGGGAATAGGTACACAGATGAGTTAATTTCAGGTGGCTGATAAGTGCTTTGAAGGAAATCAGAAGCGAGACAAGACAGTGTTTAGACAACTTTGAATTGAGAGAGGTTAGAGAAGACATCTCTGCAGAAGAGACATGGAACTAAACCATAAGAAACCAATGGCAGGATTTGTGAAAGAACTTTTCAGGCAGAAGCAGGGAGCCAATGTGAAGATCTTAAGGCCAGAAGTCACCTGGTGGAACGTCAGAATGTTACGTCATGATGGCTGGAGCCTAATTAGGGGGTGAAAGTTGAAGCAAGTATGGAATGGGAGTGTTGGGGGTTGGGTTTCCGATCGCAACAGAAGACAACTGAAGGCTTTTAAGGAGCAGTGATCAAGGGTTAAATGATCCCCATCAAAACAATTCTCCAGTGTACAATTTTCCATTTACTTCAGCAAAAAATATACGAAGAGGTATTTCCCCCATTGGTTGGTAATATCAAGTTGCTAGAATAGCATTTGTGAGCTAATTAATCTCTAAAACCCATTAAGATGGTCCCACTATATTCCCCAAACTTCCCACCTCTTAAAGGTCTCCTTATATTCCAGAAAATCATGCTTGTGCTTGTTAAAAATGTGCTTTACGGTCTCGAAATGCTGGGTTAAAACATTTCCTTAAATGAGCTGCCATAAATTAGACTGCCTGAATGCTGCAGATTACTCCATAATTTGTTTTCTGCCACATAGATAATGCGTGCAGCACATCATATTTATAAGAGCTGCTAAACTTCTAGCCTTTGGTCTCTAATTAGGATTTTCTTGTGACTATGTGTTTCAGAAAATATGGCTGTTTCAGTCCTTAAAGCTAATGAGCCCTAGCTGGGGGAGGGTTCCAGTGGCCTGAAGCAGGCGTGGGTTCAACCTTTGCTCCACTGTGCTCTTTGGGCTTCCCTACCTGAGGGGCTGGGCTTACCTTCGTGTCACATGCCTGCCACTCACTTCATTCAGCCCTGTTTGTCATGCTAGCTGAGGCCTGTTTCAATCAGCAGCCTCTAGAAAGTTACTGAAGAAACTCCTTGTGAATCAGTTATTCATTGTGAGATACCTGCAGCGTTAGTTAAGTGGAGACTGGCTGCATGACTGGCCAGGTTTGCTGTTTTTTTTTTTAAGACACAATTGGAATTTTACTTTGTCTCTGCCTGAAGCTGCTTTTAATTCTGATCAGCATGAAACTTCCAGGAATATCATTGTTGGGCTTTTATGTTTTTTGTGTTTTTTTTTTTTCATATAATAAAAGTTCATCAAGTGTGCTTCATTGGGGTTGGGGTTGGGGTTGGGAAGAGCACACGGGGAGATTCTGGAAACTAGTGATGTGTGATTTCTTTACTGGGAAGGAATTATATTGTGTTAACTTCATATTTATCCATCAGTCCAGGCATACATGTTCTGCATACTTTAAGGTATATATGTACATTTCACATTTTTTAAAAGTGTGATTCATTTGAATATGCGCACCTTTATTAAGACAAAGAGAGTATAACAGAGATGCTGTCTTTTCCCCAGACTGAGTCTGGGGAAAGTATGAGACCACAAGTCTCACACTCTAAAAATGCTGGTCACTTCATCCACCTATGATCCCATCACGTTAGGGACCTGGAGTGTGTGCCATATACTTTTGTTTCTTCCATTAATCATCTTCCTTTTTGTTCTGTTTGTTATTATTTTATGTGGGTTCACTTTTTTCTTCCAAAAGTATTAACTTCTCTAGGCATAGATTAGAGATTATCACTTATGCTTTTTATCTAGGCTGAAAACTTTTTAGAAGTTTAATACCTATTGATTAAACCTCAAAGATTTTAAATTGTTGTGTTTCCTTTCCTTAATCATGGGACCTAAAGCTAACAAATCAGATTGGAGATACTTGTGCTGGTTTTGTTGCTAAAGAAAAAGGAGCAATATTGAATAGCAGTCACTAACATGGCTCTAGAGTCTTACAGGCTTGGAACCAAATTCCTATTCCAATGCTTGATAATTGTACATCCCTGGAAGAGTAAAAATTTAGTTTCTTATCTTAAAATAAAAAACATACCCACTCGATGTTTTTTGTAAGAATAAATTAAAGATAATGCACCTGGAGCCTTTAGAAAGCCACCTGGCACATTATAAGCATTCCACAAATGTAAGCTATTATGATTATGATTATTATCACTACACCCTAAATTACTTCAGCATTAACCTGTAGTCAATTACTTATCTCAACTACATAAACTTTGACTCTAAAAATTGGAAGATCACTATTGCTGTTTAAAGCTTTAATATGTCAAGTTTGGGCAAATACTGGAAAAAAGAAATAGAGTCAAGTGGATAGCTCTACATTTACCCACTTAAATAGATTTTTAAAAAATATTGATGGACACCATTAAAACACATACAGTCACAGATGACGGCTCAGCACGTGGAATTCGGTGTCAAGCAGTCTGAATGGACCTCTTCCAAGAGGACTTAGGTACCAAGTCCACCAGAAGGATCTCATTATCTTGCAGTTTCACCTCTAACAAAACTGTGTCACTGTCTCCAGGGGCAGCACAACATCAAGGCTCCAGGGGTGGTGATTTGTGTTGGCATCTCCTTCCACCTCATGTGCCATACGAGATTAATTATACCCATCTATTTGCATTATGTGTACTGTTTTACCACTTATACATGATCAGACAGGGCACTTTCAGTAATAAAAGCTACCACTGACTGAATCTGGGATGGAGGTGGTGTAACGCAGCCAAGACCCAGGGATTTCCCTCTAGGAAAGTGAAATTCAGCAGTCTGCACCCTCTGGCATGTGAACCAACCACCACGCCAACATTCCAGCAAAAAAAAAAAGGGATTTCTCATCTCAGCTCTTGATACTTTTCCAGACACTAAACTCTGACTATTTAGTAATTTTCTGCTGCTTACCACTTTATGTGCCTTCAGACCACCTCTCAATATCTTATTTCCTTTCTGTCTGTTATCTAGCCTTGCCTCTTCCTCTGTATAGAGTTGTACTTCCACCCAGCATAGGTCTTCACTGTCTCTATTTAGCTTTATCCCTGTGTGTGTGTGTGTGTGGTAGGGGTGGGGGGTGGGGTGGGCGGCAAGCTAGTTAGGGTCCAAACTGTATTCCCTGCTGGGATCTTGATGTGTCTGAATATTCTGGAGACTGGGGAAACTGGTTCTTGCTGATATTTATTTATATGAAGAACTTATTCTAAGGAATGGAAAAGTCAGCACCTAGGTAGGAATAGTCTTATCAAAGTACATAATTACTCATTCATTCATTTGTTCATTCATTCATCCAGAGGCTGGAGTGACCATAGGTCGTATCTCATCAAATAGTCCTGAAAGCATCTTAACAGGTGGTAAGTGGTCACCTAATTGCTGCATAAGCATCTGCACTGTCAACCAACTAAGAGGTAAGCATATATGATGTGGCTTTCCCTCCCTTGTTTTACGGGTTGTAGAGGAGGCATGTGGTGGGGAGAAAGGTCTTCGTAGTAGCCAATCGCTGGATGAGAGAGAGGACTCCTCCTGAGATTCCTGCGTCCCAGCATCTGTCCTCCTGCCTTGGAGGCTGTTTGACAACTAAGAGGCTGCAGGGATCCCATGAGAGTTAAGTTCCCAGGATGATGTCTGAGTGATGCTAACATCAATGCTCCAAAGTCTCAGATGGAAGCCAGAACACCACCTCGTCCATCTGCAGTGGCACACTTAAAAGGCACAGGAAACAAAATATCTATTTGCTTCACTCCATTGTCATTTTTATGGGAGGCCAAATCATAATTGGAAGTTACTTTATTAATTAATCAAGACCAACCAAGACCCTTAGAAATTAGAACCAACTCAAAGGTCACATGATCAACATATATTCTCTGTCAGCAGACCCACATGGGAAAACAAATTATAATTCAAATTCTGGCATGGTTTCAAAACAGGGGATGGTGAATGAATTAGAAGTCTAAAGCTGAGACTAAGGTTTAATAGAAGAGGATAAGGAAGCTTGCTTTTCCTGGTAGGGGATTGGCATTCACCACCCATGCTGGTGATGGCCTTGCTGACTCCCCAAGTCTGGATCCTGGGTCTTCTCCCTCACTTTTTTTTTTTTTTTTTGTGATTCCATGGCTGAACATGCAACCCCCACTTCATTTGTTAGGTACATTAATATTTCCAATCACATCATAGTTAGTTCTGCTGGTCTCAGCTTTAAAATCACTTCAATGGGAAACTTCTCTGACATTCATCTAAATTTAGTCCTATTGTGCACTGTCATATTAACCTGCACATTTTCACAACTTGTAATAGTACATTTATCTGTGTTTTCGTCTATTGTTTGTCCCCCTTCCTTAAATTTCTTAACTATATATCTGTGATCTGATCCATTATGTGTTGATCCTAAAATTTAACTGTCAGGAAGCGATGTGTCCCATTTTTCAAGTGGAGCATGAGGCAGGGTGATAGTAATGAGCACTTCACATAACTGCTAGGTATTCTCTAAGTGATACTCATGTTGACTATCATTGCAATTGTTTTTTAATTCCCCTTAAAATCTCTGCATATTGTTGGAAGTATTTGTCCGGCCTCTATGGCTCTACACTGTGATGGTTCCTTCATAACTTCTCCTTTATTCTTTCTTTCTTCCAACCACCTTCAAAAGCCTTTATTGTGGCTTCTGTGAGGAGGAGCTGGTGAAGCAGGGTCAGCAGGTTTCAAATTGTGCAGTTTGAATAAAGTCAGCAGGTTCTGGGGCATAGGAGCTGTTCTGGCCCTATGCAATTAGGACATGTGGATAGAGGCTCAGAATGTAAAAGTCCATAAAGAAAGTGGTTGGGATGTGGGTTCTGGATTAGTTTGTTTGTACTTATAAAGTGTTTACATCTCTAGGAGTCAATTAGTCCTGGAGGGGACAGTCTCTCCCAGGTCAGTATGGCCATAGATGTCAGAGCATCAGAATACAGAAAACAAAAGACTTGGTGATGCACTGTGTGAGTCAGGACAGGCTAAGTTACACTTCAGTAATAGACATCAAACCCTCTTTATTTTCACTCACAACGCCTGCTGCGGGTCTGGTTAACTGTCTACAACAGTTTGCCCTCATGTTGTAGCTCGATGATCCCCACTGCTTCCAGCATGACACTCCGCTGTCTTAATGTAGGGTCTCTGTGCTCATGATGGCAGAGACTCTAAAGACACAAAAAATAAACAGGACACACATGTTCCCTGCAATTACAGGACTTATGGTCTACAAAGATCATCTCTTTAAAAAGAAAAAGCTGCACAGTAAATTAATTACAGTTGTAACAAATGCTATAAAGGAGAAGCTTTCAATGCCACTTGGTACAGAAGAAAGGGAGGGTGTTATGTTCCATAGTCCTACTTCTTGCCCTTTCCTAGCTTTTCTCTATGACAGCCTCAAGCACCCTTTCATACAAACTAAAATGTCTGTCCGGCACAGGGTCTTCTCTGTCACCTCCCTAAGATGCAGCTTTCTTCCCTTGGCATCCAGCGGGGCATCAGTTACCACCTTCCTCATCGAACATTGACCTCTGGTTGCTTTCATGAGAGGGTTTTCAAAAATTTCTCTCCATGTCACAGCCCAGGAAGGCAGGGCCTGGTCTCCAGCTTACTTCCACAAACCTCAGTAATCCTATTGTAATGTCTTACAAATAAACACTGAAAATCAACATTTGCTGAATGAGTAGATCACGTTCAGATCTGAATCAGACAGTTTTGTCTCTCAGGTATCGAAAGTTTATGTTGGTAATGTTAATGCTGTGGATTGTTGAGTTAATAACATGCACCCACCATTGGACATTCAAGTAAAATGTGAAAAAAAATAAAGATTATTTCTTATTTCTTTAAAAAAATAATATTCAATGTAGACATAATATTTTTAAATTAAGGTTTCTTTCTTTTTTTTCATGTTGTATATTTAAAATTTTATATATACATGTAGTAAAAAATGTCAATGGGACATTAGGATGTACAAAGAAGAGCAAGTTTCTTCATTCCCTAGACGCTCATTCAAATTATTTTTATGCAGAAGATCTCATTAAATCCTCAGAAGCACCCTATGAAATGGGTATTACTACTATCCTAATATCACAGATAAGGGGCTTATGTGGCTCCCAGAACTTAGTGATTGAAGCAAGATTGCACAGTCAAGTCATAAAGAGTTGCACCTTATTTAGACTCTCTTACCTAAATGACTTCTTCTGGCAAGAAAAGTCCCTTCTTTATCAGTTTTCATTCATTCATTCATTCATTCATTCCTCTGTAAACCAGACATTGTGTTAGATGTTGGTGTGATAGTGGTGAGCCAAAAGCAGATTCTACCCCATGATTATGACAGTCTGGCTTTATGGTTTGAGAGGTAATGTGTAAAAAAATAAATGGGAACAACAAAATCTCTTTGGTTACAGCACACTATGACAAGGGAGTCAGCTACCATCACCTATGTTTTATTAGAGACTCCAAAGCCGTCTGAGGGGTTGGGGAGCTTTATAGTGGGGATAAAGGAAAGGTGTCAGGTGTGCTGCTTCTGTAAGAGGATAACTAGAAGTGGGGTCTCTTGGTGACTGGTTAGGGGTGCATCTTCAGCCTGCTCCACTTGGTCCTAAGTTGGAAGCTGTGGTAAAAATGAGAAAAGCTGTTAGATGATAATCAAGTGCTGAATATTGGGGGCTAATGGTTATAGGGATTATTGTTTGGCTTTCTAGACTTATTGCTTTAGATAATAGTTTGACTTCTTGGATTGGTTCCTGTAGGTGCTATAGACAGGTTGTAGACAGGAGGTTGGCCTCCTGGGCTGATTGCTACTGGTTGTAGGTCCAAGTTCTATTTTTACATGTAATCTGACCATTGTCTGTTTGTATATTCGTTTTCTCAGGTACATTTGACAGGTTCTCCTGCTTCTCAACCAAAAACAGATTGTTTATATAAGTTCATTCTAATTGACAAATGGAACTTTCAAGCATCTTTTTGCCCAAAGATCCAATAAATGCCTAGTAGTCATCTTTTAATGATCACTTAATATGTGCCAGACTAAGCCTGATGGATGTGGCTTCTCATTCAATCCTCTCAATGACCCTACTAGGTAGATGTTGTTAGTGTTTCCATCTTACAAATGATAGCACTGAGACACAGAGATGTTGAGAATCTTTCCCAACAAGGTCCCCTAGAGTGGAGGTGGAGAATCAAAGATTTTCACTAAGACAGCCTGACTGTAAACTTGATTTTACCCAGCATACTATTGTCTGTATAATAATCTTTCCTGAGATGTTTCTCAGTTAATAATTATTCTTTTCTTATAAAATCAGAATATGTCTTGGCCATTCACACTAAGGCAGGGGTAAAGGACAGGACCAGAATCAGCAAGACTTCTGAGGACAAAATAAATGGAAGGCTCCCTCTGGAGTAGAAATGTGAAGTATGACCACAAAGGAGCTTTGGTGGAAGGCACAGCCATTCTGCAGAACAGATCATATTGGAGGTCGGTTGTTCATGGTCAAGGGCTGCTAATGGGTTTTTTGTTTGTTTTTTAATGCCTTAAAATCTGTTGTCCAAAGTAGAATCTGTGTAACAGGTTTGGGTGCCACAGATGTAGCAGTACTATGGCATGGACCTTCCATATTGCCTTCCCGATGGCATGGGGAGACCTGTGTTCTGCATTTACTACCATTTTTATACCTTTTCTGTTTATGATCATTGCTTTTCAAACATTGGAAGGTGGGTGCCTGGCCACAGGTCTTTGCACATAGTGGGTGTTTAGTACATTTGGTTCATGTGCTAAAACAAGCAATAAAAAATGTTGTCATTTTTCTTACCTAAAAGACAACTCCTTAGAGTCTTGGAAAATTAAATTACAAAGTAAATCAACAGTTTGCCCTAAAAGGGCATTTTTTTAATACATTTATAGCATATGAAGTGAAATAACCATTCTCTTTAGATACCGTGAATAATATTGTTTTCCAATGATTCACTCTCATTTTTTTTTCTTATGATGAAAATTCCAACATTGTTAAAATTATAGAAATGTGTTTGCTACTTTAGCATAATCTCAAAACTGTCCAACAATGTTTCTCAAGAATTGTGTTGCCTGTATATAGTATTTTAAAGCAGTGCTAATAATGAGGAGTAACTATTATTGGGGTACGATTATACTGGAGGGTTCTGAGGTCTCTGTTACATCATAGTCTTGACATCACACTTGTAAGAAAGGACAGGTAGCCTTATGACTCCCATGCAACTAGCAAGGCTCTGGGGAAGCTGCATTAACCCTTACAAGGCACTCATGTTCTAATTAGTAAATCACTCTTCCTGTGTACCAAGTAGTGTGATCCTTTTAAAAAATTATTTTCTATTACAGTTAATAGTCAATATTATTTTATATTAGTTTCAGGTATATTAGCATCATTGTGGTTAGACATCATATACTTTACAAAGTATCCTCCTGGTATTTCCAGTACCCACTTGGCACCATACATAATTATCATAATATTATTGACTCTATTCCCTCAGCTCTGCTTACATCCCCATAACTATTTCATAACTCCCAATTTGTACTTCTTAATCCCTTCACCTATTTTTACCCAGTCTCCCAACCTCCCTCCCCTCTGGCAAACATCAGTCTTTTCTCTGTACCTATGAGTCTGTTTCCATTTTATTTATTTATTTTGTTCTTTAGATTCCACATATGGTATTTGTCTTCCTCAGACTGACTTATTTCACTTATGTCCATCCATGCTGTCACAAATGCTAAGATTTCACTCTTTTCTATGGTCAAGTAGTATTCCATTGTATATATGTATCACAGCTTTTTTTTCTTTTTTTTTTTTTTTAATCTCTCTATCTACTGGTGGGCACTTGGGTTGCTCCTATTTATTGGATATTCAAACGCTAAATTGAAAGTGTTTTAATAAGTAGTGTGATCTTTAAAGCTCTCGCTGGAACTCAATTCTTAGCTCAGGAAATTCTGCCATGAAATAATTGAAGATTGGTCAGATTGAAGATGGGCCACCACATTTGAGCTTACTGTACCTGGGCAGGGGTCTGAGCTGGCAGTGAAACCATGCCATAGTGAGCATGTAGTAAGAGTGTTGTCCTCAATGCCCAAGTTGGCCATTGTGACCCATCTTCAGTGGGTGCTGGGGACCCACTCATCCCTCCTATGACCTGTGACCAAGAATGAAATTTTTCATGACAATTTCCCAAGGATCAACCTATAGAGCAGAGCTTATTTACTGTTCAGGACAACGCTTCTAAGCCTGGCTAAGGTGACTATCACCAATGCAAGTATCTAAGTTTATTCTTCATGGTGGATTTTGTGCTGGCTATTCTGCTCCAGAACATCTAAGTCAACTTAAGTCACCTACATACCATACACTTGTTCTGTTCCTATTTTAATCCCATATCCATTCCCTACCAGCTTTTTGGTCATATTTCTCAACCCACCCTCAATTCCTGACTCTGTATTTTGATTTAGCATTTGGATTTTCTCCAACAGGCTTAGCTGTTTCTCTTGCTTAGAAAATACAATAGAAAACCTATCCTTTTTCTGCAACCATAGAAACAAATTTTGATGGTAGCTACTTAATATCTATGTCAATAGGAGCATCCACTTCTGGGAGGAGAGCACATAGGGCCTGTGGGTCAAATTGAAGTTTAAAGGTCGAAGATAGTATGAAATTTTTATGCATGTCTCCATGTGGGATATTAAAATATAGCAAGGATTTGATACTTATTTCCTTCAATGCTGGGTTGCAGCTGCAAAGTTTCACAACCTATAACTAGCATTTTAAGAAAATGTGAGAAATGGGACATAACCATTCTAGACTAGTCTAAAACCCCTCCAGTTTTAGAAAGGATACTTATTCTGCAATAAACTGTTTGAAAGTCTTTTTCAATACCTAACTTATAGAATTGACATCTGGCAAAGCATTACCTTATTTTAGCATTTTTATCCAATAATAATAAGATTTCATGTTGAGGAAAGATGGAGAAACACATTTCTGATTGTGGACTCAGCACTTTGATAACAGAACACCAGCTTAATATGCAATTAGCATAATTAAGCGGCTTTCCATCGATTAAACCTACTGCATGTAGAAGGCAGCTGCCTCCTGAGAATGACAAAGTGTAACCAAGGGGTTCTGGGCTACACTGAGTAATGCCAATCTCTTCTCCTTCCCCAACCTGTGCCCTACTTCTTGAGAATTTAATTTTCACCTTAATAGGGGAAGCCAGCATTCAGAAAGAATTTTCTTTAAAGTGGATAATACTCTGAGATCACAGTGGCTCTCTTAACCCCAAGAGAACTTGTTCACTTAAAGGGTCAAGATCTGAAAGGCATGAAATGGGGTAAAGCATATAAGATGCAGAACCAGAGACATGACATGAATACAAGGAACAGATCTTCAGGGTATAGAGGGGAGGGTAGAGGGGGGAGAAGGAGGCAAAGAAGGGGAGCGGTTTAGTCAAGGAACTAGCATGAATGACCCATGGATATAGACAACAAGTGGGGTTGACTTTGGTGGGGGAGGGGGAGTAAGAGAGTGGGATAAACATAATACGATAACAATAAAATAAAATTTAAAAATACATAAGATGCTATACCTACACTTTATATGTAGAAAAAAAAATGAATGCTCATGTTCTACTTGGGCATCACTTGTGTAAACCCTGCTGAGGTCCAAATCTCCTGTGTGGAGAAGCTCATAGTGAGAGCTGCCACTTCTCTCTTACTTCTGCTGAACCATGATTTAACATTTCACATACACAACCTGCCCTGGGGCACACCTTTTTTTTTTTTCTCTTAAACCTCAGTGGGCCAGTACCACATGCCCCCACAAAATAGGCACTTGATGTATTTGTTGATGAAGCGTTCTTGAAGATATACATTTATCAAGCCAGGGAATATTTAGCACATTTGATGCATGCATGTTCTTCCAGTCCACCTCACTTCTGCTTTCAGACTTGCTGACCCCAACAACCCAGAATTAGTTATGAGCATCACAGTAGATAATATAAGTGGAAATTTGTTGTGAACTGCAAGCTACAAACTGACTGTATATGACTAAGGCTGTTTAGTTACAATCCAAAGTCCAAAAATTTAGATGGTCCATAAAACACCAGTTAGGTAGAGCAGTATTTCTTTCCTCCATTGAAGAGGAGGTAAAGTGGAATATGATATGCTCCAGGAATCAGAAAATCTGGGTTCAAATGTTTGATTTGTCATTGGCTTGGTGTTAAGTCTGAGCTTCAGTTTTTTTCTTCTGTAAAATTAGGCCATTGAATAAGTTTATTTATCAACTTTCTTCTGTTTCTGTAAGGAGAAAAATTTGTTAAATAAATCTATCAACCCTTTTATTTATATTAATGGTAGCAGGACAAACAGGAAGAATATTCTATAGAAAATGCACTGATCTTTTTTAGTTCTATTAGAATAGCGAACAAAAACAATTAGTTAACAAGATCTCTGATTCCTTTTGTTATGGAAATGTTGGGGTGGGCAAAGGGGAATATTTAATGAATAAAAAAGAGTATATATGAAGTAAAATATGCCATTTCCTTAAGTTTAGATACCTGGCAGGCATTTTCTTCTAACAGTACATTTTAGGTGAACCACCTTCCAAGTCCTCAGTAGCCACCTGTCCCCAGTGGCTATGATCCTAGATGGCACTGATGGACTGCAGTGTTTAGTTTAGAGAAAGGAATTGGCATTTTATTATAAGTGCCACAGGAAGCCATCGATGGGTTGAAAGCTGGAGAAGTTGTGTGTGTGTGTGTGTGTGTGTGTGAGTGTGTGTTGACATGATTTAATTTCACCTTTAAGTCATCACTTAATAGATGTTTCATCCAGTATGAAACCACACGAAGACAAGCTAAAGAAGAAATATCTCTTTGGTTTATTGCTTTAAAGTCAAATTAAACCCAGTTCCAAACTCCACCTGCTAGGTAGAAGGGCAATTTATCCCAAATTACCATTGTGATTTCTCCTGCCTTTCTTCTTTGCATTTTTAAATGGTTACTGAATTTGGTGTTTGTGTGCTTGAAGAGGAGTAAGGATTGATACAGAGCCACTGGGGACCCTTCCAACAGTCCGCCCAGGCTGCTGTTGAGATGCCCATTTCTGGAGTCTGTATTCTCAGAAACCTGTGGCTTCCAGGCCAGCCACAGCTCAGGCATGTGGCAGTGAGGAAACCCAGGCCCCAGTGCTGAGGCTGCCTGGTGCTCCTTGCAGGTGTCCTGCATAATTCCACAGTAGTTCTTAAACTAGTGAAATACCCTGATTTCCCTCTTCTTCCTATGTCTGGGAACAAATGTTCCCCTTGTTGCTCTATGTTTTTCTCTCCGCCCCTTCTTGAAGAATGCCTAGTATGATCTTTTCAATCACTCAGGTTTCAAAAGAGACAGAAAAAGAGGTTGTTTTTTAGCAGCCCTTGCGTGTCTGAAGCAAAGAATTTGAATGGCTTTGACTACCTGCTCCGAACAAGTGAATGAGAAAAAAAAAAAAGAGGAATAGATGCAAATTAGCACCTCAGTGATTACCCTGGCACACTAGCTATTATTATTGCCTAGAAGACCGCTAATTGGTTATTGAATATTTCTAAAAGTCTCTAACCCGGGTAGAGTCACATCAACCAGAAGTATGAGCTACATCTGGCTCTGCAAAAGCATCCAAAACAAAGAAATAATTCCCCAATGATTTATTCATGTCTAAGACCTTGCTCCTCCAAATGAGATTTCTGAACTGATGGTATTAGCATTCCTGGGCAGTGAGAAATGCAGAGTCCCAGGCATCACCGCTGTGCTAGGAATCAGAAGCCACATTTTAAAAACACCCCTGGGTGGGTGATGTATACATTCACGTGTGCACTGACATAAGGCACAGTGGTTCTAATTTGGAGCTTACAGTTACTGTCAGCCAGATGATCTTTCCGATAAATGAAGCATTAAAGGTAGTAACCAGGTACCTGTCATATGTAAGATGCTGAGTTCAGGGACTATGTGGATGCCCAACTGTAGAAGACAGTCTTTGTCCTCAAGGAGCTCATGGTCTACATGGAAAAAGAAAATACAAACACATGAAAACTGAGTCAGGATCTAACAGGGTACAAACAACAGCAGGTCAATGGGAGTTTATAATAGGTGTTTAGGGAATGGAGAGGTGAGATTTCAGACACATCTGAAAGAAGGAAAGGAGATATTGTTCTAAATTAGAGAACTTCTTTCTTTTTGAATCTAAGGTCACAAGAAGAATAAAAGTGAGACAAAGTTTCCTCTAACAAAGAAGTACAAGCCAAAGGCAGACCACACTTCTGAGAAAAGCAGTAAAACATTTTTCTTTGTACACAAACCTAAGCATAGAATTAGACTCCAGAAGGTGACAGTTTGCTGCTAGATTTCTTTTTTTCCTGGAGGCATATTTGGTGGCAGAGTGCTGAAAAGAAATATTTTGCAAGACATCCTTGTAAGTACTAGCCTTGCTTCCTTGCACATGGAAGGCACATCTCAAATTTCAGAAAACATGCATTGTTTCCAACCAATGTGGGCAGTTTGCAGAGGCATGAAACTGAAAAGGTCATGGATGTGCGTATCACATTCTTCTTAAGCTACAGTCTTCTACTTCCTTCAACAGAAAATCCAAAGAGGAATGCATGACACCTTTCTTCATAATGAGATTGTTCAAATGGTCAAGGGATTATAGACATTTGGTCATCACAGAAAGTAAGGGTCCTAAGTTTGGAGCCACACAGCAGACCAGAAAAAGATGCTATAATTTATCCCCTCCTTGTCTTCCTTTAATACTAATAAACTATAATAAAGAGCCCCTACCTTTTGTTGAACTCGTAATCTTATTTCAGCATTTTAATGATTAGTCTTTATGATTTGTAGGGGCCACATTGCCCATAATGTACAATTAGAGGCAAGATGCCCTTTCTAGGGTGAATGGCTCTACACGACTTTTGTAAATATGTTGGCATATTCTGCTCTTATTATTTGATTAGCTTTGGCAGTCGGGAGTTTGAGCTATAATTGAATCATGTCAAGTACATTTACATTGCACATGAATCCAAGAAAAGAATGTGATGAGTACACCAGAGTTTTAATTTAGGGTTATCTAATTGTTTTATTCTAAAATACAGCACCTCTCATCTTGCTGGAACCCACACACTAAATTAGGGACTCTGGCTGCCAGAATTCATTCGCATTCTTGCATTTTCACTTTGAAAACTTCCAAAGGAGAGCAGGAATCCTGCTGATAGTAGAATAAGCCTCAGCTATGAAAGTCAAACTGGTGATAAATATGAAAACGAAAACACCTTAATCAGTCTTAATGAATACAAATAGTATAATTCCTGGATCAGGGGAGTCTGGGGTAATGTGCAGCATGGTTTGTGGGTGGAATTCAACATTTTTTTCTTAAAAAGAGAGATTGCTGGAGCAAAGGGCCCCTGGTTATGGTGAACAGTAATGGTGGGGGAGGGAAAATGAAGCAATTGATTCATGCTTGTTTAATATCTTTCAAGGTAAGGCTTAAAAAATACCTCTTCTGTTCAAGGCAATGAGAGAAGCTGAGTGTATGCACTGAAGTTAGGAAGTTCTTGATTCAGAGGTTTTAGGCTTGGCTCCTGGTATTTCTAGTTTGTTCCAACACTGGAAGAAAGATTGGCTGTGTTGGATTTACTGAGAAGCGGTATTCATGTTTCACTGTCTTTACCAAAAACTTAATTGGTCTCTTTGTGATGCAGGTTTTTCATCTGTTAGGTGAGAATGTAATAGCAATTCTGTCATATTAAAAGAATATATATGAATGTATTTACTATACATAAATATATATATATATTTACATACATATATATATGTCTTAGAAGAATGTTTGGCATATATATATGGCAAGCATCAATATTTGTTCTTGTTGATGTTGATGCAATAATAATAATTATTATTGTTATTGTTGAGCTGTAAATAAGCTGGTATTACAGGAAAATAAGTCAACAACACATTCCCATGGAACAAAACTGTTCCTAAGGCACCGTTTTCCTTAAAGTGTTGATAAATAGTGTTGATAAAGAGTAGTTGTTTTAACTGGGATCATTGCTTTAACCAGGGACCTTGAGATATCCTCAGTGGGTTAGAAATGTGAAGGCTTAGGCAGTGGGAGAGGTGGCCGTACTACAGACATGCAAGGAAGGTCTCACAGGAGATCATGTCTAAACTAATGTCTTAAGAACAAAGAGAAGGTAGGCAGACAAAGATGGAAATGGTGAATAAGCAAAGGCCCAGAGACAAGGGAAAGTATTGCCGTTTTAGAGAGTACAATTAGCTCAGTTTCTTTGGAAGTGGTCATGGGATAAGGGTGGTGAGAGAAGGGGCAGGCAAAGAACAGGCAAGACTGTGATGAGCTCCTATGTCATCTAAAGACTAGATTAATACTGAGGGCAATGGGAAGCAGTTGAAAGACTTTACACAAGGAAATAAGGGTGAGAGTCATCATCAAATCTGTGCATTTGCCCTGTCATTCTGCTGCAATGTATGGATGGGAGAAGATTAATATTGGAGTGTGGAAGTCTAGTTAGAAAGACTATTATTATAATTCAGACAAGGGATGTTTGGTACCCTAAAATAAACACAGAGTTTTGTCATCTGTTCATTGGAATTCAATTATATGCTCTAAGTGACAAAGTGAGAGGAAGGAATTGAAGAAAGAAAAAGACGTAATGAAAATGCATTTTATTTGTATAATGCTAGCCATTTCACTCCACCATCCAATAAAAGGGGTGTGTGTCCCAGAGAAAGCCCAAAATGGGAGACATGACACTCTTGTTCCATCAGTTTCTGTGCATCCCACAGTACAGGCATCTCATCATGATAAATGTTATTCTAGTGCTCACATATGTATATATTTTTTTCCCCAATATGTCAACTGAAGAAACAGAAATTCATTCCAACACTAGGGTGAAAACTAACTGTTGGATTTTCTTAGAAACAGTATGTCTGTCTCCACTGAGCTGCCTTCTGGAGGAATCCTCAAAGGTCATCATTGTATCTGAACATGACTTACATCTTAGCCCCAACTATGTAGAGCCTCACCCTCAAGCAAGGTGTGACTACCCTGCAGAGGCAATGGGAACAGAAAAAAGTAGGAGGATTGGAGATATATTTAGTAAGTAGAACTGATAACACCTTGTAAAGGGCAGGGAGGAGTCAGATTGATGTCCAGGGTTCTGGCTTGACAACAGGGTCCAACCCTCCCCTTCACTTACTAATAATACAAAAATAAAGTAGCACATTTTCCTTTATACCTTTGGGTTCTGGACATTATAAGGACATCTGGGTTTATGCTTGGAGAGTAGTACTGGGAAAATAATGCTGTGGACTCATTTCCTCTCTCCTTCTGTTTTACCTAGTGATAGGTTCAGATTTAAAGAAACATGAAAGACAGACAAAATTGAAATGCTATGATTAGATTTCAATGGTGGTTAAAAGGAGCCCATGGAATTCCCAGAAATTAAGATACTCAGACCCTATAATCTGCACAGGAGGTTCAAAGCAAGGAGACTCCTTGGAACTAAAAGAAATATAGTTGCCATTTGACAGGTGAATAAGCAGTGTAGCAATGAAAGGAAGAAAGCTAGGGATTAGTCTAAACTTCGGGGAAGTAAATAATTTCCAGGGTTGACAGGCAGTCAAAGACAATCCAGGAAGATAGATGAGCTACAACCAGTAAATCTTAGTGTAATCCTTATACCAGAGGCTGCTCTGACATGAAGGACTGGTTTATTCTAGGAATTTATCACACTTGTTTGGCTAGAGCCTCCATCCAGAAATCGGCCTAAATGCACTCATACTAGCTCTTGGATAGGATGAATGGGGAGGAAACTGGGAGAGTAGAGCAATGTATTGGTTTCGGTTTTCCAGGGAAACAGCCATTAAGATCATCATTTATTATGAGGAATTAGCTCACATGGTTATGAAGGCTGAGAAGTCCAAAGATATGCAATCAGCAGGCTAGAGACTCAGAAAAGCCAATGAGATGGTTTCAGTCTGAGTTTGAAGGTCTGAGAACCAACAGAGTTGATGGGTCAAGTTCTAATCTGAGTCTGAGACTGAAGGCAGTAAGGGACAGCTTGTCTTTAGGAAGACAGGCAGGAAGAGAGGAAACTCCCTTTTATTCCACCTTTTTTGTTCTATTCAGGCTTTCAATGGGCTAGATGAGGCTCATCCCATATCTGGAAGAGCAATTTACTTTATTCGTTCTATTAATTCAACGGTTACTCTCACCCAGAAACACCTTCACACAGACACATCCAGAAATAATAATATTTAACCAAACATCTGAGCACTCTATGGGTCAAGTTGATGTGTAAGTCAAGTTGACACATAAAATCAACCATCATAGGGGCTTCAGGTTTTCTCACTCTCAATTTAAATAGAATAGCCCTGATTAGATGGGCCTTCCCTCGTAATTTGACTTGAAGATAGGACTCCAGCTATAGTCAGAAGTTTGCAGCACTCTTCCAGAGCTCAAATCACTGCAGCACTTGCAGTGTTTATTGACAAGAGTTCACTTACCCCCTTACTTGGTTTCATAATCCCTTAGATACACCAATGTTTGTTTTCTCTTTTTAAAAATTAATTTATTGTTGTTGTATTACATTTTTTCCCCATTGCTCTCCCCTGCCCCACCCAACTTACTCCCCTTTTCCACAGTTAATCCCTACATGTTGTCCATGTCCATTGGTCATTTATACTAGTTTCTTAGCTAAGTTCTTCCCCCTCTTTGCCTGTTTCTCCCCCCTCATCCCTCCCTTCTGGTCAGTGTCAGTCTGTTCCTTGTTTCCATGCCTCTGGTTCTATTTTGCTTGTTTGTTTTATTCATTAGTGTCCTGTATTAGGTGAGATCATATGGTATTTGTCTTTTACTTTCTGGTTTATTTCACTAAGCATAACACTCTCCAGTTCCATCCATGCTGTTGCAAAAGGTAGGAGTTCCTTTCTTCTTTCTGCTGTGTAGAGTCCATGTTTTGCTTTCTTGAAGCATACCTACCTATTCTATGGAGCACACTCAGGTGAACAATTCCTGCCTTGCATATTTCTCTGGTTTCTCAGGTTTTGCAATGTATCACTCCTGCATGACCTCGGGCTTCTTAAAATAGGCAGCTTCTCACCCAAAAGGTATTGGTTTATCTTTTTCTCCATTATTTGCTACAGAATTATGACATTATAACTTTTAATGATTACCTGGTTATGAATAAAACCATCACAATGAGAATCAGAAGGTGACTAGAAGGTGGTAGGACTGCATCGAAAGAATGCCCATTCCATCCTGGCTGGTGGCTCAGTGGATAAGGTGCCAGCCTGTGAACCCAAAGGTTGCTGGTTCGATTCCAAGCCAGGGCATATTACCAGGTTGCAAGCCAGGTCTCTAGCCAGCTCCGTAGCTGGAGGCAGGTGAAAGGCAACCAACCATACATTGATGTCTCTCTCCCTCTCTGCCTCTTTTCCTTCCCCTCTGTCTAAAAATAATAATAAATAAAATCTTAAAAAAAAAAAAAGAATGCCCATTCCTCCCTAAATCTTTCTCTGGAGTTCCTGCTGGAGGAAACAAAATAAGATTCATAATCAGAAAGCTTGAAAAGAAATCCTGGCCAAGTTCTAATTTTCCCACCATCTTGATTCCCATTAGTGTTGGGGAAATTCTTGTAAAACACTCACAGATATTTAGGAAGTGAAATAGAATGATCAACAACTAAAATATGCTCCAATAAGATAGTGTTTCTAACAATTTCAGGTGCTATAGCTACACAAAGGGGTAATATCTTGAAGAACACCAAAAAGCAATCATTTTATATGAATATAAATAAACGATTGTACTAAATCAGATACCACAGATATTACATTATAGCGGGGATGATACAAGGTGCCAAAGGTTTAGGCCAAAGTTGTTGGAAAAATACATAAAATAGAAAATATGAGATCTATAAATTTAATCTTCCCTAGGATGTAGAAAATTACTGTAATCATCAATTTTGATGGTAAATTCTGTGCCTCTTCTGAGCACTACTGAATTATGTTATATAGGTTTATTTTTATAACTTGTGTTATTTGTTCACTTTTAATATATTAATGCAATTGAAAAACAAAATATATACTTAATATGATATCATACATAAATGTTATATTCTCTTATTTATATATTAATGAGGCTTTTGATACATAAATTTAACTTTTATGTAGTCAAATCTCCCTCAGATATTTAATTTATCTCAGGTTCTTAGCCTTTGCTTCAAGACTAAATGTACTTATGGGGATTCATAATCAGTTACATGAGGTCATGAAACTAGTAAATGAGGTAACTGAGATTTGAACTCAGTTCTGTCTGGTACCTAAGTGTCTTCCATTCTCAAAGGCTCAACAAATCTTTCTAACTTATAGTCTTGGTTCTCTTGACCAAGATTTATGATTGATCTTCAGTGTAACTTTATTGTAATGAGATCATGACATCTTTATTGACTGTAAACTGCTCTACTGAGATAATACATATATGTATAATGTATGGGTCTATGATTTTCATTCAACCTCCCATCATCAGCTTTTGTGGCATAAAATACAAAATAAAAATGAACAGATAGGTACCAGAGAGTCCATATATTGACTTTACATATATTTAACCAAAATAAATATAATGCCCAAGTTGAATAAAATTTTAAAAATGCTTAGAATAATGTAAATGGAAAGTTTGATAATAACAAGAGAAATAAGAGATGGGGGAAATCACATTATTGGAATAAAGTGTTACATTAGTAAGTGGAGCATCTGGCTCTGAGATGAAATATTTTTATAATGAAAATAAATTTGACCAACCAAGTTAAGAGTGAAGGCAAATCAGAAAAACAGGACATTAATATAAATAATGGAGACATTGTCAATTACAAGAACAAATATTACAAGTGGAAGATGTTTACCCTGCAGCTTTAGAAAGATACCAGTGACAAATTCTCTTAAGGAAAACTCTCACCCGGATCACTCATTCCACAAACATTTATTGAGCCCAACTAAGTGCTGTGACTGAAGTACTAAGTCTTAAACTGAGATGTTGGCCTTTCCACAGGGAAATAAAATTTACTAAGAAAGACAGATGGTAAAATAACCATAGTACAGGGCTGAATGGAAAAAGCAATACACAGCATAATAGGATATACTAGAGATGTGTGATTGGGTGGGCAAACCAAAGAAAGGTTAGTAGAGTAGTCAGTATTTAATGAAAGGCTTGAGAAATAAAAGGGTTTTGACAGAAAGAAAAATAGTTTTTCAATGAAAGAGCAACTTAGAAGAAGCAAAAGCCATGTAAATATGCATAAACAGTATTTTTTAGGGTACATCGAGTAGTTTAGAATGAGTAAAACAAAGTGTTCTAGAGGCATACAGTGGTAAATGGAGCCAAGTTTAGTTATGACTCTTCTGCGTGTAAGTGATAGAAATCTAAATCAAACTAATATAAGTAAAATGAGGTCAATGGAAGGACACTAGATTATTCATTTCATGGACTGCCCATATATGAGAGAGTGCACAGAAACATCCGAGTCTCAAAAACCATAAGAAACCGTGTCTTAAATCTTAAGTCTCTTATTTTCCCCTCTTTCTCTCAAAATGGCAGTGTTATACTTCTCCAGACATTATAACTACAGAGATCCACACAGTCATGAGTTTTGCATGGTACAGCTTTGGGGTCATTGACCCAGCTTGCAAACCACTCAATTTCGTCATGAATAGAGAAAGGCATTTCCTGGAAGAAGAAAGGGGGTGTGAAGGGTGGTGCTGTACAGATAACTCTATAGACTCTACTGCATATAGGAAATGGCAACACTGTCATAGCAACTTTCAAGGGTCTAATTTACCTTCCAGATATCCTTTTTCTTGCCTTCTTTTCTTTCCTGCCTCAACTTGTGAATCTCCATCCAGTTTCCATTTCCCTCAATCACCTTCTCTTCTTCTTCCTGTGGTCTTTTTCTATTCAGAAGCTCCTTCTCTCTGGAAGGCCCTCCCCAGGTATTTTTCAAAGTACAAAGGCAGGTGCTGAACTGTACATATCAAAACTAATTGGCCCTAAGTTGGGATGCTACTTTCTTTTATTCGTGTTTTTATTCATCATTTGCTCATTGACCTCTTGGCAGGAACAGTGGAGAAAATGATTAAAAATAATAGAAACAATAACTTTAGTGTATTTAGTAATCACCATATGCTAATTGCTATAGCTAAATTATCTCCTTTAATCATACACAGTAACTCAATTATTTTAAAAACAACTAAGTGGTATAGTTGGGTTAATAAACCCAACCTCTCTGACTCTAAAATTCTTGCGTATCACCACTACTCTGAAATGAGGACTACTATTTCTGTCCTAAAGGTGGTCACTGAATACTAGACAAATGCTGTACAAAATAATAAGCACTATGACATTGGCAAGCACTATGGCATTGATTTGTTAATGACAAGAATACCTGGAGTGAAGAGGTACCTGACCCGTACTAGGGGGAAAGGAAGCTTCTGAGAGTACTTAGCCTATGTTGACCAGGTAAGGAAGGGCTGGAAGGTTTCTCTAGGTGGAAATAAATAGCCCCATGTGCAGAAGTGAGAAGATGATGGTAATGTGTGCTCATTGAGTAGCTCTAGGCTTAGCAGAAGTGGTACTTAGATTGGGATAAAGAACAGTGGCAGCAGATGTAACTAGAAAGCTCAATAAGAGTCATATGAGAAGGGTGTTGTATATTACACTGAGAACTTTGGACTTTCTCCAGAGGCAGTAGCTAATCTCTGGAGGATGCTAAACATGATCAAAGTAATAATTTAGGAAAGTCATTCTTAGAAGCAGTGTAGAGGCCAGAAGGAGTAAACTTAATTAAGAAGCAACATTTGGGGCAGGTTTAAAGCTTTCATTTCTATATATCCAGGGCCTAACCAATTGTTGTTGAACACATGTATGAATAAAGGGACTGCTAGAGTAATCTAGGCAAGAAATAGGAAGGCCTGAATTAAGATAGTCACAGTGAGATGGCTATTGTAGAATGCATTCTCTAGACAATAGAACTTTAAAAGATTGCATCTGCCTTTCAGTTCACTTGCTATTATTTTCTCTTTTTTATTCTGAACTACATTTAAACATTTGGCAATATAGAAACTAATATACTGTATACCATCTAATAGTAATACAACTTAACTACTTGCTATATTTGCATTATTATCTGATATTTGCATTATTCATATTTCAATAATTTTGTTAGAAATTATCATTATTATTTGTAGTTACTTTATGGTATAAAAGTTGATCAAGGCAATGCACTATAATTAACTTGAACATTTTTCTATTGTTAGATGTATAAGCTATGAAAATGACTGCATTTTTGACGTATCTTGCTCTTAGAGAAGAATGCTGTAATAAACAGCCGCAGACATAGCTCTGTCCTTGAGAAAGTTCACTTCCTCTTCTTCACTGTCCATTTTGCCTGGTGTTTGTATAGATCAGCACGTGGGAAGAGAGTGTTCAAATAGAGCTGATGTAGATAGATAGGTTATTACTTGGTTGAAGACTATGCAGAAAGTGTGATTAACTGGTTGGGGAACTATTCCTGTAACAGTGACTTTTTTTATAGAATATTATATTTATCCCACTTATTTAAAAATATTTTAAGACTGTATCTATGTCATCCACATTTAGAACACTGTTTGATATATAGAAGCTGCTCAATAGATTTGTGTTGAATGCATGAGTGAACAGGAGAAATGCAAACAAATCAACTAAAAAACCTATTTGGTATGCAATTAATTTTGTTCACAATTTTCTTACAGAAATGATAGTTCTGCCAGAATCAGAAACATGATGAGAAGGTTCAGAAAGAAGTCAAATTAACAGGACACTCAATTTAGAAAAGAGATGTCTTATTTCAAAGAGAATAAAATCCACTAGAACACTCTTGTGTGTAATAGAGGGAATTAGGCTGAAAAATTGTTGTATTTATGAGAAGAACTGTGGGAGTGGAGTAGGGATCAGCTACAAACTGCTGTTTAATATCTGTTCTTCCACTAACAAAATCTCAAGTCAATTTGAAAAAAAATCTATGTTTCTTTTGGTTCAATTCCCAGCCAGGGCACATAGCCAGGTTGCAAGCCAGGTCTCTAGCAAGGTCCTTAGCTGGAGGCAGGTGAATGGCAACCAAACATTTATATTTCTCCCCATCTCTACCTCCCTTCCTTCCCCTCTCTCTAAAATAATAAATAAAACATTTTAAATAAAATAAAATAAAAATAAAAAAATCTATATGTTTTTGAGTTTAGTCTCTGGAGACCAACAGACTCGGTTTCACCAGGAAGTACTGATTGAGGACTACTAAGTTTTTCTAGTTTTTTGTTTTCTCATATACACAATAGGGATGAAAAGAGCGCCTACCTCATGAAATTGTTATAAATATTAAATAAAATAATGTAAAGCCCTGGACCATAATAACTTCTCAAAAAATTATAACAATTTTTGTAACTGTAACAATTACTATCATCTCTTCTGAGAGTCTATCATTGATAATTATGGTATATCTTGATCCATATAGTAATTGAACAGGGGACAACTTTATTCCTACGGGAGACATAATCCCTGTATTATGCTCATCATGGCAAACACTGTTTCCTAACTTCCTGCTTCTCAAATTTTAACCCACACGCATGCATCAGAATCACCTGGGAGCTTTTAAGACATGTAGAAGCTCAGGTCCCATCCCCAAACTATTGAATTAAAATCTGCATTTTAACAAACTCCCTGGAAGGTTTGTGTGCACATGAACATAGAAGAAGTAACCTATTACCTGCCCATCGCTTTCTGTCCCCCTTTGGACTACTGAGTTCAGTGATTGCATTGAGTTCTGCTCTGGGCGGTGAATCAGAATTATACCAGGCCAATCATAACCCTCCTGCTTCCCTCAGAAACAGCCCCAGAAATGTCTGAGCTTCATTTCGTTGTCTCAGCTACGTTCTGAAATTGGAGTGACATCCTTCTGGCCATGGTTGGGAAGCTACTGGGAACATTTTTTCTCTCCCTCTATACCTCTTCCCACACATCCTGCTTCTTCTCTTTAAATACTGTAAGGATAAAACCTCTGAGCTTGGGCTGCCACTCAGCACTCAGATGACAGAAACAAGAAAACATGAACACAATGTCCTGGAGAACATGTGGAACCAGCCTTGCTACCAACTACTTGGAGGGTTTAGTTTTTTTTTAAAGATTTTATTTATTATTTTTAGAGAGAGGGATAGGGAGAGAGGCAGAGAGGGAGAGGGAAAGAGACATCAATGTATGGTTGCCTTTCACCTGCTTCCAGCCACAGATCTGGCTGGAGACCTGGCTTACAACCTGGTTATGTGCTCTGGCTGGGGAATCGAACCAGTGACCTTTGGATTCACAGGCTGTGTTCCTTATCCACTGTGCCAGCAGCCAGAGCTTGGAGAGTTTTTATTAAGAGAAAATGTAGTGAAGAATTAACCTTACCCGAAGAGCAGCCTGGCTTTTGCCCTCCACTCCTGGGCAGTGATCTTGGGTCCTTGAAACATCATGCCTGATATGGAGTGCCTTTATTCTGCCTCGGAATTGACTGAAGAATAAATGGATCCACTTGACCTCTGGAAGGGTTGGAAACTACAGATCAGGCATGTATGCAGTATGTTAGTTTTTGTCCTAACAAAAACACTGGACATCAAGTTTTGAGTGAGCATTACCTGGTTGGCAATAGTCCAGGCTTTTAACACATAGTAGGAGGTCTTTGACTCCAGGAGGAAAGGCTGACTGGAAGCTCCACATCTGGGCCTCCTGTGAAATCTGCTCCTGTCTGATATTAATCTGAGTGCTTTCCTTATAATAAACCAAGAACCACAGTTTTCAGTACGGTCTGTGAGTTCTTTTAGTGAATTATTGAAACTGAGGGTTGTTTGAAGAACCCCTCAAACTTGCAATTCATATAAGAAGTGAGAAGAAAATATGAAAGACTGTTTCCTCTAACTCTGACAGCTGTCTTGAACTCTTCACAAAAAATAGCATATTCAATCCATTTAAGCCACTGTCAGTTGGAATTTCTATTGTCGAAGTCACTCTAAAAGATACTCCAGTGGGTCTCAAACTTGTTGGTCTCCAGATGTCTTTACACCCCTTAAAAATATTCAAGAGTTCAAATAACTTTTATGTGAATTAAATCTATTAATATTTGCTGTGTTCAAATTTTTAAAAGGTTAATATATTTATTTATTAATCCATTAAGGAGTCTTTACACTTCTTAATGGATTACACTGGACAAGGAACAAGCCTGTGAACTCAAAGGTGGCTAGTTCGATTCCCCAGCCAGGGCACATACCAGGCTGCAAGCCAGGTCTCCAGCCAGGTCCGTAGCTCGAAACAGGTGAGAGGCAACCATATATTGATATCTCTTTCCCTCTCTGCCTCTCTGCCTTGCCCTCTCTCTACACATAAATAATAAATAAAATCTTTTTTAAAATATTGAAGGCTTTGAATAACTTTTATGTGAATTAAATCTATTAATATTTACTGTGTTCAAAATTTTAAAAGGTTAATATATTTACTTATTAATCCATTTAAAAGTAACAATAAAAGCATTTACATGTTACCATAAGAGGCATAAAATCTGTAATTATATTTTTACATCAAGCTGAGAAAAACAACATTGTTTTACATGAAAAGAAAAAGAACTCTTAAATGTTTAGCTTAATAGATGATATTCTCCTGCTTCTGTAATATGTTGAAATATGTTGTTTTGGTTGAAGTATATGAGAGAACTTCTGCATCAAGATGAAATGCATTTGGAAAAGTGAAGAGCATTTTAATAGTATTTTTCAGATATCTGTGGATTTCTTTTTGTGATACATTAGTCAAACCCAATAGATGATCATTTCTTCTTAAAGATTAGTTGTAATGTGGAATATGAAATTATATCAGTGAATTCTCATATGATGTTACCATGCATAAATCTGTACCATTATTTATATAACAGCATACATTGATCATCAAAAAAAATTGGTTTACTATACTATGCAGATCTTCTATCAACATGTTTCATTATACAACATTAATAAGTCACATTTGTTAATACCACTACTGAGCTCATCAAAAATATTTTCAAGTTTCAGGAAGCTGAGAAACTCATGAGGGTCAATGCAAGTTTCCCAACATTGTAATTTTCTCTTAAAATATTTTATTTTTTAAAATATTTTATTTATTATTTTTAGAGAGAGAGGAAGAGAGGGAGGCAGAAAAGGAGAGAAATATCAATGTGTGGTTGACTCTCACCTGCCTCCAGCTATGGACCTGGTTGAAGACCTAGCTTGCAACCTGGTTATGTGCCCTGGCTGGGAATTGAACCAGCAACCTTTGAGTTTGCAGGCCAGCACTTATCCACTGAGCCACCAAATGAAATAGTTGATTTTATCTTTGGCATTAAATCTTGTCAGTTGTTTTCCTTGAATAGGTGGCCTTATTTTAGATAACATATCTAGCAAATACCTAAATTTGTCTGTCAGTTATTCTTCCAAGTAAAAATAATATTCCATGAAAACTGTGGCAGAACATGTAACTTAAATAATTACATGCAGATTTTTTCTTGTGGCAACTATCATATTGTAATATTTAGCAGAAGGGCTTTGTGCATACACCCTATTTTATTACAAAGGCTTAAAATCACATGGCTTGAAGGCCAATATTCAATAAAATTAATAATTTTTACTGCTTTATCAAGGTCATTCTTAAGTGAAACAGGCGTGTTTTTAATGAAAATATGTGTTAGAGAAGAATTCAATGTTTGGTGCCGTTGCCTTCATTCACATTGAGTTGCCAGCCTTTTAACCCACCATTTGCTTTTGCACTATTATTGCAAAGGTTAACAAAGTGAACTATGTCAACTAACATATATATTATAAGAGTCATTTTGACCTTGACATCTTTTAGTGACATATGAACGGCATAAATGATGTGGCATTGGTTTTAAGAAGAGAACTCGGTGGTGTCCTGGTGTGAGGCAACAAACAGCCCCACTCTTGGGCCCAAACTGAGCTGCACAACCAAAACATTTTCCCTCCCATCCCATCTTCTCTTCCCTCTGATGGATCCAAAAAACTTCATACTAACCAAGTGGTTAAAACCAGGGACTTTGATGCCAAACAGTCTTGGTTCTGCCTTGTATTAACTGTAACCTTGGATAAATCCACTTCTCCCTTGCTTCCGTGTTTGCATTTGTAAAATGGAAACAATTATTAGGCTGTTTTGAGAATTAATCAAGATAAACAGTGTAAGGTGCTTAGAACTCCCCTCAATGCTGTAAAAGCTATCAGTAAGAGTTAGTTGTTTTTATTACTATTATTTAATAATTTACGCCTTTTAGTGAGATTTGCATGTTAACCAGGGATAGCTTGTACAACAGCACTGAATTCCAATGATGGAATTTCAGGGAACATCAGCAAGCAGGTTATTTTGTTTTGAAATCTTTGGGTCTTGCCGTTGGCAAGGATAGGGATTTCAGAGCTCCTGAAACCATCCCTGTAGTCCTAATTACTCATATTAAATGACTATGTTAATAAGCTCATTCTTAATGCTCAGCCAATACTATCCTCCCAGGGAATTCCACGAGGAGGTAGTTATGTCTCTGTTCGGTATTTATGCTGTGTTAACATCCTCATAGAGACATTTGCACATGGTTGAGGCCCCCTAAATGCATGTAAACTCTTTACCCTCAAAAGAAAAAAAAAAAAACACTCATTTGCAAATGAACTGCTTCTTTGTAAAAGGAGTCCTCTAAAAGCAATATTTTCTGAGTTTCACCAATCAAACCAAACAAAAAAACACACACAAAGAAAAAGAAAAGAAAACTTAAAATGACCTGTGTCTTTTGGCGGCACTGAGTGCATTGTAAGAAACTATCAATCCCTAGTTCCTTTGGAGACTAAAAAGCAGTTGTTGTTGCATTAAAAATATATATATTAAGGCTTAAAAATTATTTCCCTACAAAAAGAAATGCAGGTGATTTCCTGTATTCATATTAGTTTCTGGTCCAGCAGAGAATGGCTTATGTAATTGTTTTTTGGTAACTCTCTTATAGAAAGAGATTCATAGTTTGCTGTTTTTTTTCTTGTTGTTTATAAAATAAACTATTTCTATTTTAAAATATAGACTCTCAGCAAGTGTCACCCTGAAGAATTGGGACTACTAGACTATTTTGTTACATGTTAAGGGATAAAAAAGCACACAGCAGTTACACGATTAAGCCACAGCACTGGAGCGGCCTCTCTGCACCTCATTACTCAGGACTCTCTTTAGTTCAATTATACACCTCTACAGCTAAGCAAGATAGATGGAGGTCATTTGGGAGCCGTAAACCACAATGCCTTGAATGCAGAACTATGTTCTTAAACTGATTTACACCTTGTTCAGTGTTCTACAACCCGTGCTTGCATTGAAATGCACAGGCCATGATTGAACAGGCTTTCTCTTGGTCTGAATATCACACAGCCCATGCTGGCTGGCAATTATTCCCTTCAATGAATGTTGCCTTCCTTCCTTCAGTGGTGGCAGCAAAGCCCAACTTAACCAACAGAGAAATAAGGGTTCTTGGTCAGAATATCTTCTGGGGAAGAAGGAACAACATTTGGCTCGCCAGGGAGTTTGAACTTGATTGCGTGTGTGTGGGCTGAGTGGGAGCAGCTTCCGTGTCATTGAAAGGAGTGGCTTGCTTTTCCAGCAATGACAGTAAAGATCATTGCACTGTTCTGATTTAGCTCCCTGCATGAGAGATTAAAGTGCGTTAAAGGAAGTTGGTTAAACAAAGAAAATCCACAGGTGACTTTGCAGAGAAAAGATGGGTCTTTCTTTATACATTTAAGAGAAGTGTTGTTCACGTCCTGTAGCTGCTACTCCTTTAATGTCCTGGGTTCAAGTTCTGACACTTCTTTTCGCAAGGTTCCTTTAGGTCACTTCAGAATGCTGTCACCAATAGATATGAAAAAAATACATTAAAATAACTGGAAAACAAAAAGTTGCCCATAAGAGTAGCTGCATACTCTCATTTAAAGTTGAATGGAAAGATGTGTCAAGAAATATTGTTTCTGCTGCCCCCAAGTTTATCCTACTGGGTCACCAGGAACAAAATAGCCTAGATCTTTCAGTGAGATGTGATTCCATTGAACATATATCCACAGTGCCAAAGGGTTTCATAAAAGTTCACCTCTGAATTACCAGCTATAAAGAGTTTTATTTCCTCTGATATGTTTTCATTTAGAAAGAAATAGATCTTTCCAAGAACCTACTTGAAGCCACTACAGAAACAATCCTGTTTTCTTCTCAGAAGAAAATAATAATTGAATTTCAGTCATATGCCAGGCGTTCTGTGACATATTTTCTCTATGTACATTCACCTTAAGTTAGATTCCTTTTTTTATGAGATGGTATTTAAGATGTTTCTTAATCTCCTAACAGCCTTAAAAACAGTGGACTTATAAAACATGTCATTAACATTTAAAGTTATCTTGGACATACTGCTGAGCTCTAGAAAGTATTTTTAAGGACTAAACATTTTATGGCCATCCTAACAGTGCCTTATAAAAGAACTAAAACCTTCTCAAATTTTACTTCACCTTTGGATTCAATATATCTTCTGGAATGCTCTAAGTAGAGACTGAAATGGAACATTCTTCTCATTCTGCATAGGTAGAGTTTTGCCTTTGTAATACCATTTATCATTGTTAACAAAGAATCTATCAGTTACATTTTTGAATACCTACTACATATTTCATGCTATCAGATCTTTCTTTGTTGATTTCATTCCATATCATGCTCATTCTCAAGACCACACTCCTGCTGCATTGGCAAGTTTGCCCCTGAGTACTTTCTTCCTGGAACTCCATTCCCCCAATATATGGAGAGCTAGTTCCTGTTCACCTTTGGGCTGAGCTCAGAATTTCCTTCAGGAGAAGCCTGTTGTGACCACTTCTGGCCCCAGTCTCTCTTTATCACATTACCATGTTTATTTTTATTTTCTTCATTGCACTTAATCATGATCTGAAATATTTTGACTTGTGTTTATAATCTGTCCTTTGCAACTTCAGTAAACTCCTTGAGTACAGAGAAATCTTGTCTTTTTGCTTATTGCCAAATCTGCAGAGCCTAGAATGCCAGGCAATTAACGTTAGTTGGAATGAATGGATAATAGGTTTCAAAAAATTTGGGAAACTCATGATTACTAAGAAGGTGAATACTACTGAGTAGTTAAAAAGAGTGAGAATCTTTAAACAAAGACAATAAATCATCCATGAATAATTCCCATGAATACATGGGAAAACAAGTCACAGAATAATTCATTTAGAAGAGCATATTCCATTTTAGTTGAAAAAGCAAAACATGCAATTATATACATGAGTTTGTATAAATAAAACACTTAGAAAATGTTGGTAAATAATAGTAATTATTTCTGGAAGAGGTAATTACATGAGATTGTACTTCCTAATTATGTGTATCTGTAGTATTTTAGTTTTTACAATGAATAATTGGCTATTGATAATATACTAATTCCCAGAACTATTCTTGATGTTAATTAGTTTATAAATGAACAAGTCAAAGTTCCTGCCTTCACCAGCCTTATATTATATTGAGAAAATGGATCTGGTAATAAAAATAAAGCCAAGTGAAGACACAGAGAGAAAGAGGTAAGATAGTTGGAGAAGACCTTTCTGATTCAGTGACATTTGAGTAGAGTCTTGAATAGGAAGTATTCAGTCAGGAAAGCCTTGGTTATGCTGGAGTACCCCACAACCACAAACCCTCAGTGGCTTAAAAGAACAAAGGAGAATTTGTTCCTTACCCACACTGATGTCCAGCTTGGACCGGTGATGGCTCTATACACATTATTCAGTGATGCCAACCAATAGGGCTGTGCCATTGTAGCAGTGCCATCTCAAACATGCAGCCATCCTGATGTGACAAGGGAGCAGAGGGTAGGAAGTCAAAAAAGCACAACTAAATTCCACTGATCCCTTCACTAGAAGTGACATGATGCCCCTTCTGATCACATCCCATTTCATTGGCCTATCATCAGATTAAGCCTTTGTGTACCTAGAAGTAAAAGAGAACCAGAGAATAGTGAACACTGCTGATGTGTACTATAAAGAGTAAGGCATATCAATAACTGGAGGACAAGTCCAACTTATAGGAATAGAAATTGCAAAGACCCTGAGGTATGTACATGCTTGTGTTCCATGTAGGTAGGCAACATGGCTAGAGTACAATAAATTAAGAAGAGAAAGAAAAGTAAGTTTGAAGAGGTAATCAAAGGTCAGACACTGTACAGTCTTGTAGCCCATTATTATTATATGTACTAAGTATGATGAGAAGCCACTGGGAGGGGTTTGAGCCTGAGAGTGATACTATCTGATTAATGAATCACTCCTGTTATCATAAGAAGGCAGCAACATGGAGTTAAGCATAATAAAAAGAAATGATGATAGACTATCAAACTGAATAAATACTGAAGGGGAAAGAAGGGACACTAACCAGTTGAATAAATAGAGACCCAAATGGTTTTAAGATACAGGCAATTCCAAAGGGTTTGTTTGATTGCACATAAATAAATTCCTCAGCTCTTTATTTATTTATTATTTTTATTTAAAAACACCAGCTGAAGCCCTAAAATATCAACAAAACACAAAAAAGAATGTGAGCTCCTTTAATATGGGTAAACAAATTAATTGAGTATGCACAGATGGCTACTGCATGGAGCAGGTGATAGGGCAGCTTTCAATTGAAGCGTTTGATTTCCCACCACTTAGGAAAAGAAACCCAAAGGTCCTCTGAGAACTTATTTGTCATTTCAACAGGAATTTTATAGTCTCTCATCTCTTCTCAGTGTTTCTGGAGATTCTGAGTATATATGTATTTTTTTCCCATACTCAAGTAAGTGGAAACAACCCTGGTATATTTGGTTAATTTCTGATTGCTTAAGGGGAATCAAAACTCAAGTTTCCCAGGTTCACATCACTGAGCATCCTGTCCTACTAGTAGACCTTTCGGCCTGCATGGGTCTATCCCTGCAATAATTAGCTGAAATTATAAAGGTCAGAGAGGGCTATGTGACTATAAATGACCATAAATGGGAAAAAACTATAGGCCTTACAAGATGTGTGGTGTATTTTAAATAAAAGCAAGAAGTTCAGGATTCCAAATATAAGTCCCAGAGACAAAAAATCATTGAACTTATCTTTGAAACATGGCACCTGGTTTGTCTTCATACTGGTGCTGTCATCCATTTCTTTCTCCCTCCCCTTGATAAGAACATCACCCAGAACTTTTCTGTAGGTTTAGCATGTCTCATTGATTCCTAACTACATCCCACCTCTTTTTTAAAAATTGGTCTAATTTTTTTCATCAGTATGGTAAGAACATCTACCTCACAGAATTGCTCTTACAATTTATTTTTTTAGCACTTAATTTTAAAGCACTCAGTTCCTAGCACATAAAAGTGCTCACAATCTTAGGAAATATAAAATATAAATATATAATAGAAAAAATTTAATGGTAACTTTTAAAATAAATATTAAGAATTAAAACAATCAGCCCTGGCTGGTGGCTTAGTGGATGGGCACTGGCCTGCAAATCCAAAGGTTGATGGTTTGATTCCCAGTCAGGTTACATAACCAAGTTGCAAGCCAGGTCTCCAACCAGGTCCATAGCTGGAGGCAGGTGAAAGGCAACCATGCATTGATGCTTTTCTCCCTTTCTTCTTCCTTTCCTGCCCTTCCCTCTAAAAATAATGAATAAACTCTTTTTTTTAAAGTAAAACAAACACAAATAAGTGAAGTTCTAATGAGTTCTACCCACATTTCTGGAAATGGTTTCATGTCCCTTTTACAGTCCACAGGCACTACTTACAAGATCACTGTAGTTCCAACCAAGATGGAGGTGTAGGTAGACACACTGCATTTCCCTCCACAACTAGGAAGGGATAAAACTATCTCAGAACTGGAGACAGCCAGAAGCTGTATAAAAGTCTGACAAACAAAGATATAAAGAAGAAATACTTACAGAATCAGGTAGAAGGGGCAGAGCCAGGGCAGAGAGGGTGCAGTGTGACAGTGGTGGCAGCAACAGGACAGTGGTTGTGGCTAGCCAGCAGAAAGTATGGTCACACATAAAAAAAAAGTTAGGAGGAAAACCTGGGGAGTTGCTCCCAGCACCAAATTATACCTTATAGCTCAGGGTTCCAGCACTGGGGAAAATAAAGCCACATTACTTCTAACTGTGAAAACCAGTGGGGATTGAGGTGAAGAAAGAAACTGGTGGTCTCTCAGCAAAGTCCATTGTTTAGAGGCCCCCATGGTCCTAGAACTCCTGCAGACCCACCCACTCTGGGAACCATAGCCAGAGCAACAGCTAGAGAGGTGCCAGTCCCATACAAGAAGTCTCATACAGTGCCTGGAAAAGGAGTGCTGAGCAAATGTTATTGTTCCCTCTCAGACCTCTCCCCCACATACAGCACCACAATATGGTGAAAAAGGTTCCCTGTACTAATGAATACCTAAGACTCCACTCCTTGCAATGTAACAGGTGCAACAGCTCTACCTGACACAGAGGTAAGCACAGGAGCCTGTCAAGTTGAGGAGACAGAGAAGTATGGCCCAAAAGAGGGAATGGATCAAGGTTCCAGTGGGAGAGCTAAATGATGAAGAGACAGCCAACCTACCAGATGCAGAATTCAAAACACTGGTGATAAAGATGCTCACAGACTTGACAGATATGCTTCAGTATGGCAAACATACCGGGAAGAAGTGAAAGCTGGGCTAAGTGAAAGGAATGAAAAAAATCACACAAAATCAGTGGTTAAAGGGAAGGAAATTGTGGTTCAAATCAATGATTTGGAACATAAGGAAAAAAATAGTCAACCAGTACAGATTGAGGAAACAAGAATTGCAAAAAAATGAGAAGCTTAGGAACCTCTGGGACAACTTTAAACATGCCAACATCTGAATCGTAGGGGTGCCAGAAGAGAAGAGGAAAAGCAAGAAATTGAGAACATATGTGAAAAAATAATGAAAGAAAACTCCCCAAACTTCACAAAAGAAATAGACATACCTTTACTGTTTATGGATAAAGCATTAGAAACCCAGAGAGATGATTAAATATGCCAGAGTCACATGGTTCCAGAACAGTGAAAGAAGTAGAAGCAGGTACCTCCTTGGAACTCAAAGAAAGGAACCAGAAGACAAAATACAGCTCTACTTTTTACCCAACCACCAGTAAAACAACCTAGATCCAAATCAACACTGTCGTTAAACACCAGGAAATTCTTGAAAATATTTTACTGTTGTGGTGATAGTCATTTTAGATACTCTGATATATGATGTCCATATTAGGTAAACAAGCATTTCTTTTAGAACATATAGGAAGAAGTTATGTTGATTTGATAGGTATGAACCATATTTATGGGAGATAATTCCCATAAGGAATAATTAAATACCAGTTAATCATAATGTCATAATAGATGATAGGTAATATTATACTAAATCCAGTGGGCATTGTCAGATGACTAGAGTCCCTGTTTAGGGGCCTACATAATTACACTTCCTATCATGGCAGAGACTTTGGTGCCTTTTGTTAATCAGTATCACTCTAAACCACTGTGAGACATTCAGCCAATCAGACTGCTCAATTATTGCGGTTGAATGGTCTTGACCTCATAAATATGAATAGAGGATGTACACAATAGAGCAATACTTTCAATGACAATGAAACTTCCAAGAGAAATTTTTTTAAAGTATGGGTTTAAAAATATATTAAAATTGCAATAAGAAAAATCACAATTAGCTGTGAGGATTACATATATTTGTTAAAATGTTCCTCACTTGCCTTTTGGACAAAGAGCCATAGTGAGTCATTTTATACTTTATTTCATTTACATACGTATGTCCCAATTTCTGGCAGCTGGACTTCTCTTGCATTTGAATAATATAAAGACCCATGTAAATATTTGGAAAACAGAAGCAGGGGATAAGAGTTCAGACTGGTTCTAGAACCAAGTGTCATAAAGTTTAACTAGAAATATAAAACCTGCATGGTGTCCAATCAGCATGTCATGGTTCAAAGGCAGTGCAATGTGAAGAGTGTCAGTCAAAATCCACGGACATTGTGGCACTGTACAGCACTGTGAAGGAAGAGATTATAAAATGTGTTATATTTACCTAGTTCTCTTATTCTACTTACACCCTCCCTAAAAAGTGTTATGCTTTTGCTCACAAAGATGCAGAAAATAGAGCAAAATGGCATAAATTATAATTATTTGAGAAAGATAAAATAAATATAAGAGCTGGGTCCTAAACAAAGACATGGACGGAGTCAATGGACAAATATGCATACCGTATTTTACATAGAAGAGGTTGATATGCTCTGAATTCATTCTCTGAGTCTCAGATGTTACAAGGCTTGCATAAGAAAGCAAAGTTATGAAGATATGCACTAGCTAATGTCCACTCTAAATATGGTCTCCTTGTTTAGCCCCCAGCCTCTGTTCTCACCAGTTGAGTCTTCTATCAATCTCTCCCTGATTATTGCCATTGTACAATGCAAAAATAGTGCATTGTATAGTTGAACTTGCAAATTTTGAAAAATGTGTAGGGCTTCATGTAGTAGTTGGAAATCAGATTAGATCACTGTTTGAATCACATATCAGTGGCAAATGAGGAACAGGCAGTTACATCAGTTA
This sequence comes from Noctilio leporinus, assembly GCA_004026585.1. Taxonomy (NCBI): domain Eukaryota; kingdom Metazoa; phylum Chordata; class Mammalia; order Chiroptera; family Noctilionidae; genus Noctilio; species Noctilio leporinus. The sequence continues at coordinate 50,900 of PVIW01003223.1, read as the reverse complement.
ACAGCTAAAGATGGGAAAATGGATGAGAAAGACATGCTGGTGTATGCTTCAGAAGTGAAAGATTTGAATATCAAAGGATTAAGAAAGGCCCCTGGGGAAATTGATGAAGCTCTTGAATATTTCTGAAGAAATGATCTTCTATATCTTACTATAAAAGTTAAATGTGAAAGATATCTTACTAAGCTATTGCATAATTTTATCAGAAAACAATGTCAAATAAATAAACATGAGATTTTTTTCATCTTGATATGTTAATGTATAGTTTCTAAGAATGTAAAACATTAAAGAAAATCAATTTTAAAAATAATTTTAATTTTAATTTTTGAGATAAAATTTCTATCACCTTCTCTAGCCTGACTACCCTCCTTTTTTTTACCCCTACTCATTCACCACGCTTATTTACTAAAAAATTTTGGTCTTTGATTTAAAAGGTTCTATTTTTAATCATTAGTATTGCTAATAATAAATGCCTTAAATGTGCTTATAAGAGTAGAGCCCTATTTTTCAGGAGTAAAATCCAGGAGCAAAGCACAATCAGTTATGAGTCACAATGAACGTCACATGAAAATAAGCCAGTTGCTCAGGTTTGAAAAACCACAGTTATTCCTGTGATGATCAAGCCTGGAGTCCCATGACCAGGATGCCATAAGAGGTAAACAAACAAGCAAATAAACAAACAAAAATTATGTTCTGACAACAAGCACAACTATGAATTACATGGGGTTATGTTTTCATTGTAGCTTGTGACATAAGCTCATGGCTCCCACCAGTGCCTACTTATTAGATGAACATGTTTTATACAAGACTGACTGTGTTCCTGTCTAAATGACTGAGGTTTAGATAATCTAGTTTAATCCAAGAATGACTTTTTAGGTTTGCGAAACAGTGTTTCTCAGGATACATTCTAGGAATACTGGTTCTGAAAGCTCATCTAGCACAAGGGAGAATGGTTCATAGTCAGGCAAGTTTGGAAAAGACAGCAAGCTGTTCGTGGAGAATTCTGGGCCATGTGAGGCTGCAAAGAACTTGGGTAAATGGGTAAAGCATGGTGTCAAAAGCCCAGGTTCCGGAGCCCAATTGCCTAGGTTTTATCTTGGCCTTTCCACTTACTAGCTATGACATGTCATTAAGCTTTCTATAACTCATTGTCCTCATTCACAAAATGGAAATAAAAGAGCAGTCCCATCTTCATAGGGTTGTTGTTCTGGTTAATTCATCATGTAAAATGCCTGGTACCAGTGATCATTATATATACACAGTATATAGGTTTGTCCTGCCTAGTAGCCAGCTCAACATGATTAAATTCTGAATTTCATAGCATGTTTCATCACTGAAGCTGCCTTTAGTAAGAACAGCTATTAACATGCTAAAAACAAACTGTGTGAAAACTCCAAAACTGTAGTTTTGGAATAGATATGCATATCACAATCAATTGTAAAATTTTTGAAAAAGAAAATACCAAGCCTCCACTTCAAGATACTGAGTCAATGATGTAGAGTGGAAATGATTATCTAAGTTTTAGAAAGTTCCTTAGGTGATCTTGATAATGACTCTTAACCATTATCGGGAGCAGTGGAATTTCTCCCAATACAAATTCTTTATCCATGCTTCAGACTTATAGGTAAGAAATCCTGTTGTGGGCCCATCAGACACTTCAAGGTGATTCTGTTTGAGAACCACTGATTCAGGGCAATGAGCAAAACAGACTGCACTTTAGTGGTTCTTCTGTTGAGCATCTCTCAGATTTCAAAAGATGGGATATTTTTAATATAGATTTTAAAGAGTCTGAAAGTATTACCCTGAAAAGAAGAAAAGCAGTTTTTAAAAAACGTGCCCATTAAGTTCAGAGCCAATGGTTTTAGAAATCAGCTGAGCTTGGTTCAAAATGAACATTGTACCTACAAGGACCTGCATCTATATAGATCACCTGGGGTGGTTTTGTCCATTGTCAGCTTAGCTTAACAGGAACCATGAATCCAAGAACCTCATTTCTAGTGTGGTTCTGAGTGAAAAAAGCCCGCAAGAGAAACATGCATAAGGCTGGGAAGGTGAATGAGAAGCAGCAGACGTTAACTCTCTGAAGGTCTGTGAAAGGTGCCAGGTGTGGTTGAAGCCCTTGCATGTTGTGACATGTTGTTGGTCAGCCTGATTCACAGAGGCCAGGAGCTGCTCCGCTTCCCCTCAGTTCTGCAGCCTGGGCCAGATGCATGTGCAACTCCCCCTGCAAAGGTCTCAGACATCTGTAATCATTCACATCAGTGGGGTGAAAGATGTCAGTGCCACGTTGTCCCCACTCTTCTCTGCTTCACATTCCTTCCTTCCTTATTGCCAGCCCTGATGAACTGTGGTGGCCCAAGCTCCATACAACTCTAATCAAAGGATTTTTGTATGCTAAAACATATTGCAGTGAGTTAGCTATCAATGACCCCTTAAGATACAAAATTCTCCAAACTCAAGCAGGAAGCATAAACAAGCACTAGCTTAACCTTATTGTGGATGTTCACTACCTGCTAGGTCTTGTGCTAACTCCTTTTCACAAATCATCCTTCACCATTGAACTCTCGCAACCTTATTAAATTGATACTCTAGTCTTCCCCATTTTATATATCAGGAAACTGACTCTCAGAAAGGTTCCATAGCTCACCAGTTGCTGAGTATTTTAGGAATGCTTATGCTAGACTTCCTCCTAAGCAGATGAGAGCAGAAATCTGACTCATAATAAATCCCATTCCTTTTATGTGCATTAAATAAACTTATGATTTGCCCATTCTTAGACATATTTTTCTTATTGTGAAAGTAAAATGTTTATTGGTGGAAAATTGGAGAATTCAGTTAAATGTAAAGAAGTGAATAAAATCATCCAGAATCCCATCAATTAGGTAATTTCTTTTAAAATGCCTTTCTATTGCTTCTACTTTCTATAAAAATAAAATCTATTTTTATAGCTTTTCTGCTCTCACCACTTCTCATTTTTAAAACACGTCTGTTTTGTTAAACATAAGATGACTTCCATTTCAGTTTTATGTAAGAATGGACTCTTTGGTGTGAATACAATTATATGATATTTGGAATGCACTCATTTAGTTAATGGTTAACATGCCAAGAAAAGAGCTTAAGACACAATAAAAAAAATAGGGGTGGTGGTAGAATTTGCCTTTCATGATCTCCCTGATCAGTTTTCACTTGCGTTCCAAAAAGAAAAAAATGTTTTACACTCTTTTTTATTGAGATGCCAGGAAGTCACAGGGGCCGATATTTGTTGTTGTTAATATGCCCTTCAGTAATGCTACATTAAAGTATGAAAGGCTTATGAGGCTCCCTCTGGCATAAGAGCCCCGTGGTTTCCTGGGCTCAACATCATAAATGGCTCCTTTATGAGAAGAGCTAACCAACAGGTCAGCAAATACCAATGACAGACAGGCAATGACTCTTATTTTGCAATTCTTTAGGTGATATAAAGATAAGTGGGTTCTGCATGTGTAGATCATTGCTCTCTATGAATTTCCACCCCTTGATATATGGTCTTGCAGATGATGAACTCCAGTGTCATTGTGGCACTGTGCAATTATCTAATAGGAAAGTGAAAGTCACCCTGTTTCTTAAGTAGCCCTCACTGGATCAATTAATTCAGTGAGTGTAAATGCCTATGAGTGAGACATGCAGGCCACAGCCAAACTCTCATAACATTAGAATATAAGAAGCTAAAAAACAAAACAGAGGCCAGAAGAAATAAAGAAGGCAAATTTAAAGAAAACACAAATATGATCCATTTATATAATGTGTCTAAAATAGGCAAACTCATAGAAGCAGAGAATATAATTATGGTCACTAGAGGGTGGGAGGAAAGCAATCTGGGAAGTTGTTCAATGATTATAAAGTTACAGTTATACAAAATAAATAAGTTCTTGAGATCTGCTCTCCAGTATAGTTAACAACATGGTACAGTGCACCTAAAAACTTGTTGGGAGGGGTAAATCTTGTGCTAAGTGTTCTTACTGCACACATGCAGGCACATACACATAAGGGGTACTAGAAATCTTTTGAAGGTGATGGATATAGTTATTACCTTGTTTGTGTTGATGGTATCATGGGTATGCAGATATACAAACTCGGTCAAATGTATACGTCAATAAAGTTGAAAACAAAAAAATTCTATCTTCAGCATTCAAAGACAAAAGTCATGTGGAATCCATATTGGTTTGGCCAACATGAATTGCTGAGGTCCCTTCCCTCACTATTGCTTAAATACTTTACTGAGCAACTCTTTATGCCGTCTGAGAATAGGGTGTTACATAGTTTATATGTTATCACTTGATAGGTTAAATTTAGTGACACTGACAGAGATCCCCATTTTTTTTCTAGGTACTTAGCTTTTTAGTCAATTCAAGGTTCTGGTAACGTAAGTTCAGCTTTGGTTATAATATTGGCTGGCATAACAGGGAGTTAATTTAGAGAATTCAATAAATGCATTATTCTCATCTAGCATGGCTTTTCCTAGTAGAAGGAAGATGAACTCTATTAAAACAATTAAACAAAAGCCTTAAAGACCCTAATTTAAGACCATAAAAAGGGTATGATTCAAACAATAAGAAAAGTTATGTACAATTAGGCATCATCCATTCACCAGTGGTCATTCTGGGAGGCCACCATGCCTCATGAGATCTATCCGTATTTGCTCAGACCCTAGAAGTCCATACCCCATATTGGTTCTGACTATGTCTGCTCTCTACCTCTGGAACTCGACTTTCCTTTTCAGCTATTGTTCTTCCTCGTTATATTTTCCTCACAGTGAAATCTAGACCCACCTTTGATTTCCACACCAACAATAACAAAATCACTCACAAAGGTTTTCCTGTTTACTAGACATTGAGGGGTACCAGGGAGGCATTCTATTTTTAGTCTTAAACTTGCTCCTTGCTCTTCCATCCCTGTATCCTCTTCTCTTTCCTCTTCTTTATTTCTTCCTGCTGGATGCTCATTGTATTATGCGGAGCAGGTTCAGACCCTGTCCTGAGCCTCACACAGGGTGGAAGGGAGGGGTGGAATGAGAGGGAAAGAAGGACTCACTTCTTTCAGGAAGCCCTGATGGATGAAAATTTTCCAGGTAAGCCAGTTTCCTCTTGAAGGTAATTTTCCTTGAGGCATATTTAAAAGTCTGTGAATATATAGACCTTAAGTATATAGTCTGATGAATTCTGATAAACATAAATGATAGCTATTGGAGTAACCACCACATGGTTTCTCAACCTCTAGTAGAAGTTTGTTGCTTTTTAAACTAAGTAGAATTCCATGGTATGGATATGTTATTTATTCTACATTTTGACTGTATCCATTTTTTTGTTTGTTTTTAATGGAAAACCTAATCTGAAAATTCTTAAACTCCTTACGTAGACATGTGGGTTTATTTCTCTTGGGTACATATCTAAGAGTGTGATAGTTGGGCTATAGGGTAGGTGTATGCTTAACTTGATAAAATAAAAAACATCAAATGGTATTTTAAACTGGTTTTATCATTTACATTCATACCAGAAATCTAAGAAAGGCCTAACTGTTCCATGCCCTCACAATCCCTTGGTATTGTCAGTTTTTAAAATTTTGCTTATTCTGTTGGAAATACAGTGGTATCTCAGTGTGGTTTGAGGTAGCTATTTAGATACTATTAAAGTAGTTAAATTTTCTCTACCATGTTGCAAAACCAGATTTCAGGTATTATTAGTCACTGCTTAGTATAATTCCATTTTTTTCCACTTTTGTGGACAATTCACCTTGAAGTTTTCTTTTTATCTGGAATATATGGGTGCTTTTATTTATGGTTCTGGAATTACTAGTTAGTTTTGAACCAAAGTTCCACCTGTAATTTTTCCTCTATCTAATAACTTTCAACTACCTGTTTAAAAATTATGTTTAGAAAATCCTTTTTTAAAGATATATACTGCAATATTTACAAATTAAATGATATGATAAATAAAATACATTTTAAAATAACAAAATTGGAAGCATATAGTGTTTATGTGCAAATAAAACAAAAATTATACATGAATTACCATTGTTAAATATAAATTTGCATACATGAGGATTTGACTTTTATATATATTTGAAATTTCCCTTTGTGGAAAGTTAAAATGTGTTCTGAAACGTTGTTGATTTATGTTCCCTTTTATTTCACCAGTGATTTTTGGTGGCTACAAAGAATACATGTGAAATGGAAATATACAAGGAGATAAAAATCATGAATTATCAAAAACAAGTACCCAAGCAAGAAAGAGAATTGAGTAGACAGTTGTAGCTAAAAGTGACAGGAAGATACAACTAGAAAAAAAGAGTTTTGTTAGAAAGGAAAATGGCAAGCAAATACCCCAAAGAAAATACAGGTAAACAGCTTTTACACTCTCCTTACAGCTGGCAGGTAGAGGGGCAGCTGTGATGGGATGCAGGATGCGGCCCAGAAGAGGGCTGGGGTAGAATGTACACATGAACCGCCAAGAGTACCGCACTGTTAAACTGAAGTTTAGATGTAATACTGGCTTCTTTCTTCCTGGTGGACAAAGCACGGAAGCAAGAATCATCAGTTACATAATTTTGCATTCTACATAAGGGAAAAATATATCTGGTCTCTAGAGGAAAAAAAAAAAACAAAAACCCAAAACAGTTCTTCCTAACACATAGGTCTGAAATGTGTATGTATGAGTGGTGTGTGTATGTGTGTGCGCGCGCGTGTGTGTGTGTGTGTGTATGAGTGTGTAGCTGACAATAGAAACTGGCTTCAGGGATGCTAAAAGCTGGTTAGCTAAACCAGTAGCTAACTGTGGAAAAACATTTTGAACCCTCCAGTAGGGGCATAAGAAATGAGACATACACACACAACCCAAACCTTCGCACAACATATGCATTGCTATAAAAGGGGGTTGGGCCCTGATCCTTTCCAGCCTTTTGGAATAATAATGTGCCCAGGCCTCCTTGCTGTCTGCTAGCGGCCCAACTGGCTTCCAGTGAGTAAGGATAGCCTTTTCCCCATTACTTGGATACTCTCTGAAACTCCATTCTTATGTTCTCTCATCTCTAAAAGAGTCAAAGGAAGAAAAATAGCTGAAAAATTTTGTAGCTTGCTAAAAAAATTCTCTTCCTCTTCAATTAATTGCTCAGATCTCCCATCAGAAATGTATCTGCCAAGTGGACTTGAATGATTAATTTGAATGGACAGATAATTTAGATCCATTTAGGGTCGAGAAACCCTCTAGTTCAATTTCTTCACTTCACAGAGGGGGAAATTGAGACCCAACCAGGTTGTGAGACCCTGCCCAAGGCCCTTGGCTGGTTATAGCCCAGCAAGTAATTAAAACCAGGCTCCTGAGTCCCAAGTTCTTGTCTGTCCCTGGGAAGAGGCCACCAGTCCCTTGTCAATGCCTGCAGGCTCCCTGAATTTTTTCACCCACTGGCCCTATGATATGGGTACTCTTCTGTTATAGACCATGTTCTCTTTCACAGCACTCACCTTTTGTAAACACTTTCAAATATACTGTTTGAAGAGCTGGATGTAAAAATTATTTTATTTAGCTCAAGCTTGGTGTAGAGTAAAAGGGGACAAGGCAGAAGAAATTGCTTCTATCTTTCCACTACTCCTCCATGGATGAATTCCTTCACAATCTCATTTCTCAAAGTCCATCTTTAACCTTTTTAAACATGATCAAACCCACCATATTTACTGAAGGGCAATGCTAAAGCACTGGTCATATGATCATGGTTCCATACTTACTGCCCTCCTGTGGACTTTAGCTGAGAGAGGGGTGCACCCAGTAGGGGGCAGTGCCAAGGGAAGTCCTGTTCTATGTGTTGTGTGGGAGCTGCTGAAGTTCAGACACCTCAGTACAGACTGAGGGTCTCTAACTTAAATGCAGAGAGGAATCATTGGTGAACTTGGCACTTGTGCAGTTTCCCAGGCCCCCACCCTAGACTTCCTCACTAAAGTGGGGGCATGCAGGGTAGAGGTTTGGGGAGTAGGTGTTAAATTTGTGCTTTTCACATGCATGAGAGGAGATAGGTCACCCCATTCTACTCTCCGAGGAGGATTTCTCAACTTGATTTCATTGTCATCTACCTAAACAGCATTTTCAGGTATTTTTTACCTGAATAGTTTCTATCCATAAAATTTTAATACCACAGACACACTGTATATACCTGTTATTACACAATGATCTTCAGAAAGTCGCAGACCATTGTAATAACTAAAAATGTTTGATTTCCTCCAAAGACTCAATTTTTGCCCCTGTAAATGCAATATCATCCCTCATTAAGAATACATGATTTACTTGAGATTTTGCTGCTTACGTTTTCTTCTATGATTTTCATCGTTTCAGGTCTAATATTTAAGTCTTTGATCCATTTTGAATTTTTTTCTTGTGTGTTGTATAAGAAAGTGGTCTAGCTTCATTTTCTGCATGCATCCAATTTTTCCAACACCATTTATTTAATAAACTATCTTTAGCCTATTATATGTGTTTGCTTCTGTTGAATATTGACTATAAAGGTATGGGTTTATTTCTGGGCTCTCTATTCTGTTCCATTGATCTATGTGTCTGTTTTTATGCCAGTACCATGCAGTTTTGATTACTATGGTCTTATAGTATAGTTTTATATTAGGTAGTGTGATTCTCTAACTTTGTTCTTCTTTCTCAGGATCACTGTTAGTATGTGGGGCCTTTTGTAGTCCCATATACATTTTTGAAATATTTGTTCTAGATCTGTCACCGGAAACTTGATATGACTTGTGTTAAATCTATAGATTGTTTGAGGTAATATGGACATTTTAATGATGTTAATTTTCCTAACATAAACACAGTATGTGCTTCCACTTATATGTATTTTCTTCCATTTCTTTCATCAATGTCTTATATTTCCTGACTACAGGTCTTTTACAACTTTGGGTAGGCTTTTTCCTAGGAATTTTATTCTTTTTGTAACAATTGTGATATTTTCTGAATTTCCCTTCGTGTTAGTTCACTATAGGCATATAAAAATTCAACTGATTTCGGGGTATTAACTTTTAATCCTGCTAATTAGCTGAACTCATTTATCAGTTCTAGTAGTTTCCTGGTGAAATCCTTAGGGTTCTCTATGTATAGTGTTATGTCATCTGCAAATAGTAACAATTTTACTTCCTCCTTTCCAGTTTGGATATCTTTTATTTCTTCTTCTTGTCTGATATTTATGGCTAGGACTTCCAGTATTATGTTGAATAAGAGAGGTAAAAGAGGACATCCAGTTCTTTTTCCTTATTTTAAGGGGAATGCTTGTAACTTTTGTTCTTTGAGTATGATGCTGGTAGTGGATTTATCGTATACGGCCTTAAGTATCCATCAGTAGATGAGTGGATAAAACAACTATGGGACATTTACACAATTACTACTACTTGGCCATAAAAAAAGAGGAAAGCTTTACCCTTTGCAACAGTATAGATGGACCTAGAGAACATTATGCTAAGTGAAATAAGCCATTCACAGAAAGACAAACACCATATGATTTCACCCATATGTGGAATCTAAAGAACAAACTGAACTAACAAGAAAAATGGGTACGAACTCATAGATGGAGATCAGGATGACAGCAAGGGTTTGGGGTTGGGGTTAGAGGGTGGAGGGATTGAGCAAAAAGGAAAAGGCACTCATGGACATGGACAACAGTGTGGCAATTACTAGGGGGGAGGAGAGTATCAGGAGATAAAATGGCAATGTTAAAAATACACTAAAGGTTAAAATTTTTTAAAAAAGAATCCATACTTTAGACTAAGGAACAATTGACATTAAAAAACAAACGTGAATCTTGGAGTTAAAAAAAAAAACACCAAAATGCGTTCAGATCTTGGTTGCAATTTCTGGATATGTTCACCTAGATTCAATATAAGATCTACAAAAAGATGAAGGATAATAATACTTTTCTCACATGAAATAAGAGCTTGCACTTAACATCTCTATATAAGTCTACTAGGTGTTTAACATCTTTTAATCAACAATCCAATGAACTCCATATTATCTCCACATTACAGATAAAGAATCTGAGGTGGAGAGAGGTTTTTAAAAATCTTGTTCAAGGCCACACAGCTAAAAGGTAGTAAGTGATGAGATGGGGTTAAATGGTCTAAATCTAGACTCTGATTTTAATCACCACGTTAAACCTTCTCTTAATGCTTTAGACACTGTAGTTAAGTCTTGCTTTGTGAGCAAGAATGTGCACAAAAGAAAATTCATAAACTCACAAAAAATACAGGGTTGAGTTTTATCTTTTTTATTGACACAGTTTTTATGATTTCTTGGAAACAGTCAATGCAAATATTAGTAGTAAAGTTAACAGCCCATTTTTATTCATTCTAATGGAAAATTCTATGAAGTATTTATTTCTGAAATGCTATAGTTAAATTTTAATTAAGGAAATATATGGAACTGATCCAGTATAGAGGAATGACTCCCTTCACCCCAAGGAAGTTCTCACCGTAGATATTCAAAACATTCATTTGGAATCACCACATATCTTAAGATATAATCACCAGTCAAGTGCTTGATAACTCTGAGAAGCTAAATAAGACACAGCCAACTTTTTGTATGTATCAGCTTAATAGTCTTGGTTTTGATCATTTGAGAGGGGGGTCAGAGGCCCAGGCGATTTGTCTATTTTCTGTGTAATAACTCTGAATTCTATGAATTTAATGATGGTGCTTGAGAGCAACAGATTTAGCTTTTAAGTGAGCATAGCTAACTGCTAAATTCTGCAGCCCAGGACCAATGATAATAACAATAACAGGCCATTCCTGAGTTCCTGTCCTGGGCCAGACTTTGTGCTAAGGGTTTTGTGCCTTTTATTTCAGTTCATCCTGTATATAACCCTTTGGGTCAGAAAAGACTTCCTATTTTGTTTTCTATATTATAGATAAAATAGCTGAGGATTAGGAAAGCTGAATATATTATCTCATGGCAGACAACTGATGAATGTCCATGCTAACTAAGACTAACTCAGGTCTGCCTGAAATGCAAACCCACACTGTATTCTGTTTTCTTCTACTTATGCATTGTGGTGTACAAACTAATGATAAAATAATACTTATGTAGAATAAAAATAAAAGTAAAAGTTGAGTATATTTAGAACCGCATTTCACTAATTCAACAGATACTGATTGACCTACATTGTACTAGCCCTTAAAGATACAGCAAGATTAAAATAGACATTCTCTGCCTTCCTGGGATTTACATTTGGGGCCCAAGGATTAGCAATAAATAAGTCATCACAGAAATAACTTTGAAAGTGAAAGTATTGACAAGGAAAAGTGGTTGGTGCTACAAGAAATGGTATTGCAGGAACTAGTTTAAACTGAGAAGTGACCATCATGGGAAAGATAAATATTTATCAGAAGTTGAAAAGGTTAATTATTTTGTGATGTAAGGATATGAGGAGGACACACAAGACACTTAATACAAATGTGACTTAGGAGAAGGTTCCAAACCCATACAGATACTTGTACATCTGCAAAGGCAGAGATTCAATATGGCCTTCTGAACACACCCACAAATAAAAAAGGCATGTGTCTATCCTATATACTTATGTATGTGCTGGCCTATAAGGAACAATCCGTAACCTTTATGAAAGACTAATAAAGAGTGGAAATTTAAGACCTTAAGATCTGCAGTAAATGAGCCAAATTAAATGGACTTTGACACAAAGAAATAATCTGAGTTTGAATTTAGCAAAACACTAAATCCCAGTAGCTTCAGACTTAAGAAGTTAATATTCATCCAAGACTTCCTAGAGTTCTACCTTTCAATTGTCATAGAAAATTAGCAAAATAAGCATTTAAAATATGCTTTCTTAGAATGATCAAGCATGCTTGCCTATCCTGCTTCTTCTGCCTATCCTGTAATTACAGTTATTGATGTTTATGTATCATTTCCAAGTTTCTAGTTATATGCACTCACCATATATAACTATGTAACTTTATTTATGCTTATTTATACATAAAATAAATCATGTTATACAAACTTTTCATATTGCTTATTTTGCTCTTATTAATCTATTTTAAGAATTGATTTCATTCTTTATTTCTTTTCATTCTTTTTTTTTTATTGTTGTTGTATTACATCCATCCCTTTTTTGCTCCCCTCTGTCCCCCTCCCCACCCACCCTTTCCCCCCAAAGTCAATCCCACCTGTTGTCCATGTCCATAGTTCCTTTATACTAGGTTCTTGTCTAAGCTGCTCCCCTTCTTTGCCTCTGCCTCCCCCCTCCCCCCCAACCCCTTTCCCCCTGACCACTGCAGGCCTATTCCTTATATTCATACACTTGGTTCTGTTTTGCTTGTTGTTAGTTTTGCTCATTATTGTCCCGTAATGGGTAAGAACATATGATACCTGTCCTTCACTGACTGGCTTATTTCACTAAGCATAATATTCTCCAGTTCCATCCATGTTGTTGCAAAGGGTACAAGTTCCTTCTTTCTTTCTGCCATATAGAATTCCATTGTGTAAATGTACCAAAGTTTTTTGATCCAATCACCCACCGATGGGCACTTAGGCTGTTTCCAGCACCTGGCTATTGTAAATAGTGCTGCTATGAACATAGGTGTACATAGGTTCTTATGAATTGGTGTCTCAGGCTTCTTTGGGTATAGTCCAAGTAGTGGAATTGCTGGATCAAAAGGCAGTTCCATTTTTAGTTTTTTAAGGAAACCCCATACTGTTTTCCACAGTAGCTGCACCAGCCTGCATTCCCACCAACAGTGTATGAGGGTTCCCTTTGCCCCGCATCCTCGCCAACACTTGTTGTTTGTTGATTTGCTGATGATTGCCATTCTGACAGGGGTGAGGTGGTATCTTAATGCAGTTTTAATTTGCATCTCTCTGATGACTAGCGATGTTGAGCATTCTTTCATATGCCTCTGGGCCCTTTG
>PVIW01003223.1:0-37872 GCA_004026585.1 Noctilio leporinus | reverse complement strand
CTTTTCATTCTTTTTTACTGCTATGTAATAGTCCATTATATGATTCTACCATAATTTATTGTATCACTACTCTCTTGACGGACTTAATTATTGTTTCAGTTATTTGGCTATTATAACATCATGCAATGAATTACCTTGAAAATACATGCTATTCATGCATAAGTATATCTATAGCATAAGCTCTGCAAGGCTTGGCATTTTCTACTTTTTCTAGATATAGACAAATATGTTTCTATTTCCCTACAACTTTCCAACTAAGTGTGCTCTCAAACTTTTGGATTTTTATTATTGTGATGTATGAGGAAAACTTCTATCCATTACATTTTTACTTTGTTTTTCATTTTATATTTTAATGAATTTGATTATCTCTTACTAAGTCTAAGGAAGATGTGTATGTGTGTGTTCCTGCCTGGTCATGTACCATTCCACATTGAATTAAATCACTGGTCCTTTTCTAATCAATGTTTTGTTTTATAATATCACAAAATGAAGACATCTATCTATTTTTTCAAATCCTACAATAGCTCTAAGCAGCTGGGCTAACTTGCCTGAGCAAACTTGCTTAAAATAACTCAAACTAAAAACAAGAGCATTATGGAAATGAAGATAAATAATTCTTCAACTTGACATAAAATTCTTTCCAAGTTTTTAAATCAATTTGCACTGTACCACTTCTTTGTGGTCATGAGCTTTTTAAAGTGCAGCCTGAAGAGAAGAAAATGTATTTAACTTTTTAAAATAAAGAAACTAGAAAAAGAAGGAGAGGAACTTTTTTACTCAATCTCTGTTATATGATTTGGAGTAACAATTGATCTTTTCAATTTAATCAACATGTCATCTTCATCTCAGATCTACTCAAAAAAAGAATTTGTGAATATGGTAGTAAATGTAAATAATACTAAATGAGTGACTTGTCTGTAAGGGTGTAATTAACTTGTGGAATTATCTGAATATCTGCCCATGAATTTTCTTGACCTCAATCCAGTCAGAATTATAGATTCTTATAGCAAATGCATAATAAAAGCCAGGCTTGGTCTTCATTTATTAAGCAGTGAAAGTACAAACATATCTGTTCTTTTAACTGTCATGTCCACTTTTCATCTGATACATAAGAGTTTCTTAGTGGTCAAGATTCTCCAGGCACTGAAAGGCTGATCTCAGCACCCCTGGAAAACATTATTATCTCATAACACATTCTTTGTTTGACCATCCTGACTGTCCCAGGAACCCAATACAAGTATTCTCAGTCTAACTTGGAAGACTCAATTTATATATAGGTGTGTTTAAGGGAAAGTTTGGTTAATTTCTCTTCTCTGCTATAGATATTGCACTCAGCATAGTCTTCTGTATATACTTGGACATAATGGTTTCACTTAAAAGATGAACCAACTGATGCTCCATCTTGAATATTGATGTTTGCATTTTTTTTCAGTTGTTTTTTAGAGCAGAATCTCAAGCAGTGGAGTTTCTAGAGACAGTTATTTTTAAAAATTGCCACTACATCTGCTCTTTACCACCCTTTCAGCTTCTTACCAGCCATCCATGAATTTTCAGAGATAATGAGCTGTGGTTCTGTGCATTCAATTCCTTAAGTGCCCTGTGACATGTCATCAGGGCTCATTGAAGCAATAGCTACATCTACTTCACTTTCAGACCTCCCCTATTTTATGATGACTTTGATCCTCCATTCAAAATGTCTCTTATTTTAGATCTTATATGACCCTCTTTATTATTTTTTAAATGATCTACTAAAATAATTTTCTAAATTATAGAGGATATTCTATCTTTTCAATGTCATTGATTTAAGGACATTTAAAATGGACAACCTATCTCGTCATAAATATACTTTGGATGTGGTACAAAGAGAATAAAGGACATTAAAGAGCTGAGTTGAAATTGGGCAGCTTGTTAGCATGTCTGGATGATCATGTCTATTTCTATGAAGAGATCTGAGATATTGCAGTGCACAATGACCACCAGGAGAAACTAGGATGCTTTCTCCTGCTCCCTGCACTCCTTTGCTTTCCTTTCTGTTTGTTTTACACCCTGCACACAAAGAGAGCTCACTGCTTTTTCATTTTGCACAGAGGCCACTATAATTTTTCTTGACATGGCAATTACTTTTTAATCTGGTTAGCATAGACTGTAATGGAACCCTGTTGTAAAACATCTTTTCTTGTTTACTCTTTTATTTTGCTTTTAATTTATTGCCTGGATTTCAATCCCTTTTATAAACCCATTAAAGCTCAATTACTCACTTTGAAGTCAATCACTAATCAATTCATTTATTTTTGTATTATGGGGAGTAGGCAGGGTAGTTACACAGAATGCCTGTATTTCATTAAATTTTGTGATAAAGATCAGGTTGTTTTATGCTTCACCATCTAAGGAAACAGGGAATTCTCTGCAAATAAAGGGAAAATCTCTGGCAGCAGAGGTAACATCCATAACCTGGTTGATGTTGTAAAAGGTAGAAACAGGTAGTCTATGCAGCACCTAAAACAGGTACTGCCTTTATGAATTTAAATAGATTAGCAGAGATAAATGAAGAGCTGTTACTTTCTTGTTGGCTGGAGTTCTCCTTTGTAAAACTGAATCAGGGACCTCAAGGGTAGAAAGAAGAACAAATGTTGAAAGCAGTTTGTAATTTTAAACATGGCTTCCCTCATGTTTTCTTTAAAATAGTGATGACAATAAGTCCCAGAAGAGATTCAAACAATTTACCTAATGTCTCATAGCCTTTGCATGGAAGATTCAGGACAATCCGAGAGCTTGGTGCCTTCTTGGTATATGCTACTCCATGCTATTCTGGACAGTAAAATTTCTAGGGTTTTGGTCTACATGTAACCTGTTTACTTACAGAGCCTCAGGAATTGCTAAATGAGTTTTTCCCATTAGATTTGATTCTATCAAGGTACACAGGAATCCTATGATACATTTCATTCCTGGCAGTGGTATACTTGTAAATCATGCTCAAAACATAAAGACAAAAACAAAAACCTGGTTTATAGCATTTTCTGACTTTTATGATGTCAGTACTATCACCGTGACTGATTTTAAGCTTACTCAAAAGACATCTCTGAACTCAGAGCGAGGAAGAAGTGCACTCAAGTGGTCTTCCAAGCCAGGATGAGCCAGCTCTGACACAAGAGTACATGGCTTCGCCGTCACAAATGAGGGTCCTCAGGACCCTAACTGTGAGTTTTGTGGCTCTGAGGACACAGAACTATTTCAAGAAATGTGGTGCATATATGAAAAACAGCAAATTGGATCATTCTGCAACATTTTAGGAATATCTACATATCTAAGGCTCTGCATTGAGCTCTGTGGTAGTATAAGGAGTAGGATCTAGTCTGACTTCAAGAAGTGTATAATCTAGTGAAGAGAAGAGACATGCCCATAGTCAGCAGTAGGAAGTCCGCTGTGTGCTATAAGGGTAGTGCATTGGAACGAGTATGAATGCATTCTTACTAGGGAAATTGGTGAAGAAATAGTCCATTGATAAATTAGTCATTCTACTGACCAATGAAAAATATGTAATGTTTCAACAAAGTTGTAAAAGTAAGGAGTGTTTCCGAGATTGAATAAAAACAGAGCTCTGAATACACTTTGTGGAAATACAAAGGCTAGTTGAAACAAAACGATGAGTGGGGAAGTTAGCCTCAAGAGACCCTCTGAAGATAGTGTTTCTAAAAGTGTAATCTGGGCCTACTAGTGTTTGAACCACCTAGGAAAATTTTTAAGTGCATATAAATCTCAAGAACCCACCCCCAGTCTACATTTAGAATCTTTCCAGCTCACTATACATTGAAAAGTTTGAGGATCGCTGTGTATCAATTTACATTTATTTTCAAAAGAATTTCAGTAAGAAAATGTTATTTTAGAGAAAAAAAGATTCTAAGTGCAGTGAGCAATATAGGTAAGAGAAAGGACATATGGAAATTAGAGACTAAGCTAGATTTAGACAAGAGATGATAAAGGTTGAAACTAGGGTGGAGGCCAGAAAAATCAAAAGGAGCACCTAGATTGAAAAAAGATTTTAGGGGATCTTAACCTTGACTCTGTAGATACCTAGAGGGTACCTGTATGGGATCTGGAGCCTATAAAATTTTGGGCAATTGAGTGCATTATTCTATGGAAAAGATTCATGATTTCACAAATGCTCAAAGGAGCTTATAAACCACAAAATGATGGAAAACCATTGTTTTTAAAGAAAAAACTGGCTGTGTGGGATTATTATTTAACTGGGTTGAAAGAAGTGGGTGGGTGTTAAGGAACTGGGGAGAAGAATGATAAGACCAATAGTTCCCAATCTGAAATCAATGGGAGATTAATGATATTATTAGTCAACATAAGAACAGTGAGAAGAGGGGCTTTGTTGGAAAATAAAACAAGTTCTCTTTAATACAGAACAAGCTTGCACTTCATCATTATAAACATGTCCCTCAGATTCAGAGAAAGGTCATAGGACACAATGATGAATAATATTTTATTTAATGCTAAATATTCATTGAGTGCTAAGTCCTTAATATAATTCTTATTTAATTTTAGCAACAACCAAATCATTAATATTATTCTAATTTTACAGAAAAATCAAGGTTCAGAATATTAAGCAATTTCTATTAAGGTCACAAGCTAGGCAAATTGCAAAGATAGAATTCAAACCTAGTTGGTCTTCCCAACTGGCTCAAGGCCTTATTTTGAACTTCTTTGCAATAGCTTACACCTTGGCATTCAGCAGTTGAAAATGTGGTTGAGTTGAACAAAGAGATAATGTGGATTTTGTCTACGCATTTAAGGACAGTGTTATATTGGACTAAATCAGAAAAGAGAAAAACACTAAGGCAAAAGGCACTGGTGTGAACATCATCAATAAAAATCAAAATGATCCTAAGTATCCCAACTTTATCTTGGATTGTTGTGGGGAAGGACTCAGGCAGAACACCGAGATGAGGGAATAAGTAGTTGATTATGCGTGCGGACCCAGAGGAGTTGGTCTCCAAGTTCTGGGCTCCGAGCACGGGTTTCTTCTTCCTTATATACTTTTGCTTAGCGGGCAGAGGTGGGGCAAGAGGGGAATACAGAAGCAGAAGTTTGTGCGCTAAACTTCTGTCACCTTGCTGGATTTCCTGCCACAGGATCAGCCTCTGAACAAAACTCAATGCTCTTTTTCTACACTATTCACTTCTGTTCATCTTCTGCTGTTAAAATGTCACTAAGTTGATTTGAAAGCCTATAATGAAAGCTCACTACAGTCATGTTTTCCTTTAAAAGACCAGCGATTGAGATGAGATTGTTTCAACAGTGTGATAGATATACAACTTCAGTGTAACATTAAAAATAAGCAATTAAGCCCTGGCTGGTGGCACAGTGGATAAGGCGCCAGTCTGTGAACCCATAGGTTGCTGGTTCCATTCCCCAGCCAGGGCCCATTACCAGGTTGCAAGCCAGGTCTCCAGCCAGGCTGGAGGCAGGTGAAAGGCAACCATGTGTTGATATCTCTCTCCCTCTCTGCCTCTCTCCCTACCCCTCTCTCTAAAAATAACAACAACAACAAAAAAAAAAGTGAAATCTTTAAAATAAATAAAAATAAGTAATTAGTAGAAACATATTATTTAAATATAGCCTATTATCTGTGTAAAGCTACATTTATTTCCTAAGTTATTTTCCACTACCTTACATTACAATAGAAGCCAGAGTAGCATAGGCTCTAAGCAAGTTATTCCCTTTCCTTTAGATAGATGATTTCCTTGGCTTGGAGTGAAAAGAATTGAGATAAAGCACAGCAAGACTCTGATTGTAATGTTAACTCACTTTCTAGTTAACTAGATTGTCCTGGTGGGTTTGGGAGTACAGAGGAAGAGTTCTTGATAGAAAAATGGAGAGCCATGAGCAGTAATTGAAAAGGAAGTGGAAGTCTGTTTAATTCTCAGTACACTTTTGGATTTTGTATTAGGGACCAGAAATTATGAAAATGTAAAAAGTAAAGGAAGACTATGCCAACAGGACTAAGAGGTTTGAGTTTCCTAAGCAGTCAAGAGCCTTCATTATGAGAACACAAAACAATGAGCATGGAGTGCTATTTTTTCCTCTATTGATTTTATTTCTCAAAAAATATAAACCCTGACATTGCTATAATAGAATAAAAATAGACCAAGTCAAGAACTCCATCAAATCAATAACTTTTTTTTTTTATGTTTGAAAAGACTTATTCTTCAGAAATACAGTTTAGTCTTCTACCAGTGAGGTTTTATTTTGTTTTATTTTTCTATTCCAGATTGCCATGATGAAAAACTTAAAGGGAACTTTTCTCCAGGGAAAAGAGACAGGCGCTCCTTCCTAAAACCATGGAAAGCTCCTTCTGTGGGTTATAGCAATCACACTTCAAGTCTTGGAATCCTCCGCAATGGTGCCCCTTTCTTTGATTCCCCAACAGTCACCAAGCCTTTCCTAGGGCTCTCAGATTTGTCTCTGCCTTCCTCCTACCCTTCAATAAACTTAAGCACAAGTCCTCTTTGCTGCATACCAACATTTCTCTAACTTATCCCCCAACCTATGCCCTATTTAATCATACTTCATATCAATGCTGCTTTCACAATGGGTCTCCCTCTCAATAACTATTGCATGTGGCATCAAGTCTACATTCCTCTATTAGTTTCCTAAGACCTTCCATCTCTTTCCCTTTCCTACTTTAATGTTATTTTTTATTCTCTGTTAAAAAGAAGCAGCAAGCCTAAAATTAAGTCACTTGAGCTAAGCCCACACATCAAACAAACATTCATACCTGACTTAGTTACAGTTTTGACCTTCTCCATAAATGTAATCCTAATGGGTCAGTGTGAATATTATGGTGAATACCAATGGGAAAATTTTCCTAATACACTCTATTGTCACCCCAAAGGATGGTGACCTTGTCCAAAATAATCTTTTTCATGTGTGTGTTCTTGTATATGACATCTTTGCTGTTCAGCTCCTTCTCTGTCTTTGAAAATGTTTTTCATCCTGTAGCTCTCTAGAGCTCCTTTATATTTGCTAGATGGGATGTTGCCCAATTAATAAATTATTTAATAAACCAATTAGCCCTTTTGAGTTTTACTCAGTTAAATTCTGTTTTGTAACATCTCCTACACATAAAATCTAGGTTTTGTCAGAAAGAGCTCCTACTTAAACTGCCACTTTCCTACCTCTAATTCTACTATGTCATGCCAACCTTTTATCTATTTAAGTTGCTCTCCAGATTTGAAATTCCATCTTCTCAATGTGATATATTCAAATGCTAAGATTTAAAATCCAGTTCGAGTGTTATTTCCTCAAGAAAGTATTCTCTAAGCATGCCAACTTTCATTTATCTCCTTTTCTGAATTCTCAGAGCACACTTAATGTCCACACCAAATTATTCTTCTCCCTTGATCAGACACTACTGTTTATCTCTCTGCGGTTGTTTTGAGTAGATTAACATTGTCATCCAACTCGTTAAACTGCTCAATGACAGTATAAATGCACATTATGTTTCAATGTAATTTTTGCAGGAAAGGGTGCTTAATAGAAACTCAATAAACTCTCAATGCTTGACACATAATCCACAGTCCATAATTTGAACTAATTTAATTGATTACCTTCAGTATACCAGATATATCATGATAGAAGGCTTTCTGAAGTGTTTTGTTATTATTGGAGCAGAGAGAATGCTTTTCTGGAGAAGAGAATTCACGTACAGGAATATGGCTGTGCAATTTTCTGGAACATTCTTCTGACATGTCTACAAATGCATATCTTATCTATGGAAATTTTCTCTCCAGGCCATCATTGAAGAATAAGCATAAGAGAGTTGGGATCTTCTGTAACTCAAGAGAGAAATATATTCATGAATGAATATTGTCTCTTTCATTTATGATTGTTTCCAATCCTATACCACTGAATCAGAGCAATGGTGTATGGGTGAACACTCAATTATTACAAGGTTTGGGAAGAAAATCCTCACAAAATCACTAAATATGCTGCACTATGGACAAGGCCAAAGGGCTGGAATGTCAGAGTGGCTGTGACCTGCAGACCAGTCCTCTGGCCTGTTCAATGGGGATTCTCCCTCTAATAAAGACTCTTCCAGAATATCTGTGCCTTGACAGCCCCCAAAATGGTGATTTCAGAGACAAAAGTGAAGATCTATTTGTAAATGAGAAGCTCAACCCCTTCTTAGCTTTTCCTTTTTTTTTTTTTAAACTCTTTTTCATTTAAATAAACAAATTAGACATTCTGAACTTCAAAGGCCTATACAATGAAAGCAGCCACTGTTCATGATGGATTAGTCTGATGTTTAAAAAGAAGGCAAAGAAAATGCAAAACATGCTGCCACCACTAGTTACATAAGAAATAGATCACAGGTGACACTGGCTTCTGTTTCATCTGTGGGAGGTTAAGGAGAAATATATTCACAGAAGAATACACTTCACTCAGGTGTCACCGGTGGGAGGCTCCTGGGCTATGTTTGCATATTATTCTTTTGAGAGTCTATATACTCGTGGAAATTCTAGCTGCTTAAAATAGTTTTCACCTGAAAATTAAAAATCAGGCTCAGATTTATTGAGAAGAACCCCACTCCCTCATATCCTTCATCTATGTTTCCTAAATCCTCATACCCTAAAACAATGGTGTGGTATTTTGTTGATATAGGCTAAATAGTTTAAAGTGGAAAGAAATCTCAATATGCTATCTTCAAATTTGGGAAATAACTTAATTCTTTATTCACCAAACATGAAAAAGAATCTGTGTGCCTATAGTTTATATATGTCTAGGTTATTGGTCTGGGAGGTCAAGTCTAAGAAGCCGTAGCTTTGATTCAATGTGTTGTATGTAGTTCAGGCACACAGTTTAGACAAAGACCTGCACAGGGTAGTTATTCACCTTTCCAAATACTTTGACATCATCGGAAGCGGACTAGGGTTGCTTCCAGCAACTTCTCAGATTTGATGTGCTCCTCCTTCTGTCATCTCTTCCTAGTGGCTGGAAGTGGGACCGGGAGAACTGCAGTCATCTTCAAATGGTTCTCCTTTCCCCAAGCAGCCCACCTACTGCCAGACTGGTCCTTCTAAAGAAAACATCTAACCAGCTACTCTACTGTCTCCCTCAGCCCTCTATTTCTATCAACTTCAAACTGCCTGTAAAGGCATCCAGGGTCCTCAACCATCTGGCCCCAAACTAATTTAAGCTTTATTTAACTTTAGGGTCAATTTCATCTTATTGCATACTAGAATTTATCAGCTCTTTACTGCTACTGGCTGGTCTCCCAACATGCACTGCATTTTTATGACTTCTTGGCTTTACTCTTTTTCTTGGCTATGGAGCCAGAAGTCCCAGCTTCAAGTTCTGCTGCCGTCTTCATGGGTATAAAACCTTCAAAGGTCGTTTAACTCTTCTTGGTCTCATTTTCTAGGAGTACAATTTACCTACTAGGTTTCGCAAGGGTTTTCAAGATTAAATGAACTACTACTGGGGAAAAAAGACATTATGGGCTGGAAATGTTATTGGCTAGATTAATATGCTATTTCTTCCAGCCATGTTGGCCTGATATACCAAGAAAAGCAGCCTATATACATGTATTTGGGGATGACAGTCAGCTTTGTTAGCAAGGATTTTCAGCCTTAGCACTATTGATATTTAGGGCTGGATGTTTTGTTGTGGCAGCTTTCCTGGGCACTGGAAGACATTTAAAAGCATCCTTCACTTTTACCCATTGGATGCTAGCAGCACCACCCTCCAAAGCTGTAATAACCCACAATGTTTCCAGACATGGCCCAATAATCCCCACCTCACTCCCCAAAGCAGAGAACAAAATCGTCCTTCTAAGAACCACTGTTAGAAATTTCAGAAATATTATGTCAACATCACGGTCCTAAAATATTGAATACAATTTTTTTAAAAAGACACCATCTCTGCCTCAGGGACATTATAAACTAGGAGGCAGAGAGATAGGTAAGCAACCCCTTGTAAAACATGTCCTCAAAAGAGGAGTGTTATAAAAGAAGCATAAGGTCAAGGCATTGGAGGCAGAAAAGGAGCCATTAAAATCTGGAGAGTGGAGGCTGTATTCACTGAACAGCACAAAGGGAAATCAGCTGCAGCATCAGTCTGGAGAGCAGAAGGGTAACCTTTGGCTCCTGGCAAGCTTGCCATTAAAGGTGAATTTCGATATAGCTGTTGCTAAGAAGACTGAACAGGGGAGAGTTTTTGCAGAGAAAC
Source organism: Noctilio leporinus (assembly GCA_004026585.1). Classification (NCBI taxonomy): domain Eukaryota; kingdom Metazoa; phylum Chordata; class Mammalia; order Chiroptera; family Noctilionidae; genus Noctilio; species Noctilio leporinus. The sequence goes on along the minus strand of PVIW01003223.1, from coordinate 27,636 downwards.
TGAACTTTAAAGAAGCCTGATGGAGAGGAAGGATGGATATCTAACCAGGATGAAAGCATTTGGTGACAGACTCAAGAGAACTGTCAGGCTGTTTTGTTTGTTTTTCTTAACTTATGCTAAAGGACTATCATTCTGGTAGTCCTTTTTATTTTCCTTTCCTCACAATTTCTCCTTCTTACGAAATGTTATTTATACACTTTCTGTTCACGCTTTAAAAGTCTTGATACCTCTACCTCTAAACCCCACAATTGGGTGGCATCAAAGGGAATCTAAGTTACTGGAATATCCTGGTGAACCATAGTGGTGGCCCTTCCAATTTATTCCACACACGTAGGGTAGATAATTAACACTGAGTGCGAGAGTGAGGACAATTTGGAAACTCAGTTTCAATGTTAGTCCTCCACCCTTGTCTATAAGAAATAAGAGTGGTAGACAGTTTTCCACTGGGGCCAAATTACACACGCAAGTGCATAGCAATCCAGGTGGTTGACAGGATGGGAATTCAAAGAACAAGGAGCTGGAGAACATGCCATATTTACAGTGCCCAACCTGAGGCTTTTAAGGTCATGGCTACAGGATACCTGCCATGTATCCCCCACTGCTCAGAGAATGCTGAGAAAGCCAGGGAGGGTGTGGATGGCGAGAAGCAAAACACCATCACTGTAAATATCTCAGCGTGCTCGTCTTGCTGACAGTAGGAAGTCCAGGTCTGGAAAGAACACTGTCAGCAGTAGCAACTATTTATGTGAAGGATTAAACTGGAAAATGCTTATTCTTGTTGATATTTTTAGCAGTTCTCCCAGAATTTTTGAAACTGTTTTCAATATGCTTTTTTTGCAGGCTTGGACTTTCATCATTATAACTGATTCTATTGAAGCCATTGAAAGTTTTGGATTGACCAACAAACATTTAACACCTAAATTAAATAGCAAATGAGTGATTAGAGATATTTTTTAAAAGCCCTGCCTCAGGTGTTGGGAAATCTGAGTATGAATCTCAGATATATCAATTATCAGTTGGTTGACCTTGAGTAAGTCACTAACCTTATTTGTAAAACCTCACTATCAATACAGCAATACCAGTCTATTACTTAAAATATCTATGAAGGTAAAATAAATTGCTATATATGAAAGCATTTGGTGACTCTCCAGTTAGAGAAAGAGAAGAAAGGAAGGAAGGAAGGAAGGAAGGAAGGAAGGAAGGAAGGAAGGAAGGAAGGAAGGAAGGAAAGAAAAATGGAAAGGAGAAAAAGAAAAGAAATAAAAAGAAGAAACCCAGGGCATTCAATATTTTATTTTAAAGGCTTGATCAATTCAAAACACCCTTTTCCCAGCTTTATTGAGGTATAATTGACAAATAAATATATAATATATGTATATTTAAAGTGTACAGGTGATGATTTGATATACCTATACATTGTGAAAGATTCCCTCTATTAAGTGTGTTAACACATTCATCACCTCACACATTTATCTTCTTTTTATGTGAGAATAGTTAAGTTTTATTCTCTTTGCAGATTTCAATTATACAATAGAATTTTATCAACTATAGTCACAATGTTATATATTAGCTCCTCTGATGCTATTTATCTTATAAACAAAAGTTTATAACCTCTTTTACCAACCTCCCTCTTCTCCCTATTTTTCCCTTACCTACCCTCAGTGGCAACCACTGTTCTACACTATTTATATAAGTTCAACTTTATTTATTTATTTCAGATGCTGCTCACTATTTGTCTTTGTCTGCCTGGTTTATTTCAGTTAGCATAATGTTCTCCATGTTTATTCATGTTGTCACAAATGACAAAATATCTTTCTTTTTTAGGGCTGAATAATACTCCAGTGTGTGTGTGTGTGTGTGTGTGTGTGTACCACATTTTTTTGATCCATTTATTCATCAACAAACACTGATTGTTTTCATACTTTGGCTATTGTGAATAATGCCATGGACATACAGACATCTCTGACATTAATGGCTTGCAACCTAATACTTCTGCTCAGCAAAATGAAAAGGCAATTTGTGGAACGGTAGAAAATTATTTCAAACCACAAGTCCAGGAAGTGTCAATATTCAAAACATAGAAAGAACTTCCGGTGGAAATGTAAACTGGTACAACCATCAAGAAAAACAGTGTGGAGGATGCACAAGAAATTAAAAATGATTCTGCAATTTACTTCTGAATATATTTCCAAGTGAATCAAGACACTCTTTAAAGTAATGTGAGAGACATTTTTCTGATAGAACCATGAAGTTCTGGTTAATGGCCACCCTAAGTTAAATATGGAGAAATACACGTATACATGATGGGGAAGAGAAACCCTGACTTTCTTTTCATTTACTAAGAGCCTGGTAAATAACAAGTTTCAAGCCCAACCTAAATCTACAAATTGGCTGATGGATCTCCCATTTCCCATTGGCTGATGAAAAGATTTTACCTAAGTAAGACCACCTGAGGAGACTTGATGTTAGGGAATGCTAATGGTTTGTGTGTTTCTGGTAAAGGGTGAAGAATAGCTAGAGAGGTAGTAACCTCATTGAATATGACTGAAAGTGTTACTTCTGATTGATGCAGGCTTGCCAAAATTATAACCAAAACAAAAACAAAAACAAACAAACAAACCGACAGTCCTGTTTGAGCCCCAATTGTTCCTGAGAGTAATCTAAAAAGAACATTTACATTTTAAAAGAGCAATCTAATAATTATATCTTATTTGCTCATATTTTAATAAAGGGAGAGCATAGGGTACTACATTTGATTAGCAACTGTCTAACAACTGAGGGTTTTTTTGTTGTTGCTTTCTTGCTTGATTGATTGAGTGTTATGGTTTGTTCACATTTTCTTATGATAAGTGACAGGACTTTTTTTTTTTTTTTTTCATTTTAGCTTCCCATTAGAAGGGTTTGCTGCCATCAGGCCGACAAGACCCAGATGTAATTTCACTGATGAGCAAGACATCTCTGCCAACTGAATTCCTATTGATTAGCATTTGATTTTGTTTGTCAGCAAAAAGAAAAAACTTATTCTTTAATGGCATGTTTTGATACATAATCAGTGGGTGTATGTATGTGTGGGAGGGGTGCCGACAGAAGGGTCTCTTTCAAAAGCTGATGAAAATATATTAGTGTGTATGGTCACTTCTGCTCTCAGCTATAAAAATAGAATGTGTAATCTCAAAGCAGCCAACATCTTGTCCTGAAGGTGAAAGGAATAGTTGGCTTGAGGTTTTAGTTGGAAGCTATCATGGACTGGGATGGGGGGTGTGATGTGCTGACTATGGAACTAATGTCACTCAGTGTTCCCTGGGTCCTCTTCCCCAGAGGGCTTAGAAGGGTCACACACAAAACAGCCATTTTCACCAGGTGAAAGAATGACAATTCCTAATGACTGATGACAGTTTTAGGGGGGAAATACAGCAGCAAGAAGGCAGGTTCCTCACCAGAAGAATCCAAATAGGAATTTTGGGGCAAACAGAACTACCCAGAGTTTTACAAACATCCATACACTAAAGCTTATACTTCACTCTAGCATTTACCAAGAACTTTTTAGATAGTATTTCATTTGATCATGACTATAATTTCATGAGGTAATTAATATTATTATCTCTATTTTCAAACTGGAAAAATCAAGGTCTGGAAATGCAGCCCACCCAGTATTATATAAGTTATAAGTTACAAAGCTAAGTTTGGAGCCCATGTTTCTGGCCCCAGATCCAGGATTCTGACCAATACACCAGCCTTTATCTTGCTATCCTAAGGGAATGTTTTTCAAGTGAAACTCTTCATTGGTAACTTTTTTTCCTAATGAGGACTTTGTACTACAAATCATATAAAATTATGAACATAACCAATGTATTACCTAAGTGTCATAAGGGAAAAGTATAATCAGTGTTGAAAATAATACAACTAACCTACATGCATATCGCTAAAAGTGTTTGATTTTTTTAGACACTGTATATGCTTCTTTCATATTAACCTGTATGCCTTTATCATAAAAGGGAAGCAAAAAGGTTACAACATGATTAAATAATACATAAAATTTCCAGGAACGACTTAAATGAAATGGATTTTCTTATGTGATTGACCGAAGACCTATCAAGAGTTCCCACTCTATTCCCTACACAGTCAAGAGTATTTCTGGTCAATTGAGGTCCTGATGGATTTAAGAGGTCAGAATGTGCTCACAGAACAAAGCTGAAATACAGGGCAAGAAGAGATAAGGAAGTTGGCATACAAATACGGAACCTTTCAGACTGTATATATCCAAGATTTTCTGAAAGAGCCCACCTCCTCTCAAGTGATAATAAGAATTGAGTGAGCTGAAAATGGGCAAGCTATTCCCATCAAGCAAATGAGATGCTATTTCATGAAACAAGGTCATGAAGCAGTGTTAATGACTTGCACTTCTATATCATGTTTTGGACTTTTTTCCATATGAATTTCACCTCAGCATTTTTATGAAACTCTGGTTAATAATGTTATTCTATATATCAGATTGTATCCTATATTGATGCAACATAAAAAAACTTTTTGACATTTAGTTTTGAAGGAAGAAACAAAACAAAAAATTAACACTTACCAATTTATGTAACCTATCACACTTCTACCTTTAATTTGCCTGTTAAGATGCATAGACCCAAATATTGTGCTTAATCACAACATATATTTAAGCCAGGGTCAGCACATTGCATCCTCTTTTCTTTTCTCGGCTGTATTTTCTTCCCTCTAAAGCAACTTAAAATCATAATGAAGTTAAATAACTGAATTTAAACAGTGCCTTTCAGGAAAAAATCTTAATCAAGGGATATGGTTCATTATGGGATGACTACATGTTCAGAAAATATAGATATAGTGATTAAAATGTCAGAACAAAGAAATAAGCATAAGGTTTTATTATTAATAAGTATGTTGGTAGTGATAGGATAAATATTATTTAGATAGTACAACTATTATTATTATTATATTATTTAGTATGTAATAGAGATAAAGTTAATAGGTTGTATGCAATATTTCAATTCTATTATTTTCAGTTTCCTAGAAAACCAGGCCATTTGGTGTGGAAGAGATGAGGCACATATTTAACAGAAAAGAAGGTAAAGAAAAAAACCCTGTAGTCTTGAATTTTTACTAGAAGTATCAATCTATATTCATGAAGCAACTCACTTTGAAATAATCATAATAACACAGATACATAAATTTAATTTAATTTCAATCAAAAATCCCAGCAGGATTTGTGTGTGTGTGTGTGTGTGTATTTGTGTATGGAAATAGACAAGTTGATTCTAAAATGTATATACTAAGGCAAAGGAACTAAAATAGCCAAAAACAATTTTGCAAAAGAACAAAGTCAAAGGACTCACATTACTTTATTTCAAGACCAGTATAAAACTATAGTAACCAAGCCATCATAGCAGTGGCAGCAGGATAGCAGAAGGAATTAGAATCCAAAATAAATGCACACATAGATGGGTTGATTGATAGTTTCCAAAATTCAAAAGGTGTGTTAGTGGTGAAACAATAGTTTTTTTCCCAGCAAATTGTGTATCTATCTGCATGTAGATTCAGACTTTGATTGATACAAAAAGTTAACTCAAACTGATCGTAGGCTTAATGTGAAACCTAAGTATAAAACTTCTGGAAGAAAAGATAGAAGAAAATCCTGGCTCTGTCATTTCTCTCTTCTGCCTCCAGAAATTCAGTCTATTTACGTTGTCTCCTGGAATTTGCTGGGCGTCTGAGCCACAGGCAGTTGAGAATGGTGCTTTTGGGGTACTCTCTGACTGTGGGGACTGAGGGGTCCAAAAGGAGTCCTAACCTGCTTCATTCAGCCTTTATAATCCAGCAGCAACAGCTGTAACGTAGCCACTGATTGGGCACAGTGGCCATTCTTGCAAATGGCCCTGCTAGCCTCAGTAGCCATTTGCAGCCAGACAACTTTTCACCCTGTGAGTCAGAGAGGAGAGCCCTTCTCGCCCAATGAAGGGAGAACGCGCGGCATTCCTCAGCCCCTTTCCCATTGGTGATTTGCTGTGCAGCCTCTCTCTTGATAGTGCTCTGTCACAGCTTTTCCTTTTCTTCGCTCCGTATATGTCTCCTTTTTATCTTGGCAGACAGGCCAATTTCTTTGAAATAAAGCCCCTTCTCAATTGCAAGTGACCTTGAGACATTTCAGTGCTATCATTTCCCAGCTGTATTAGTGACTCCAAATTCAATTTCCAGGTTCTTGAAAGCTTTCCCTTGTCCACCTTGTGTTCACTTGCCTGCATTTAAGTGTCCTACAAGGCAATTGCTTTGGGATCCTGGTATCCATTTGAGCATGTGTCTAACTTAGCCAAACAGAATTGCAGCCTGCGTGGCTTCAATGCCTGAGGCCTGGCGATGGTCCAGGGCATTAGAGTCGGGGCCCTTGTCCTGCCTTTGGCTGCTGTGCATAGCTGGTAATGGGAAAGGAGTGAAATGCCCTGCTAGGACCTGGCCTCCAGATCACGCAAAGCATTGAGCAACATATAGTAGAGACTCAATTACTCAGAGCATATTGGTCCAACAATAGACTTGAATAATAAATAATTATAAACATATTCTAAAATGCAGATGCATGTTTCTGATTTATGGGTGGGATGGTGCACACGGTGATTCCATGGAACCATGCTATTTATGTTTGCCATCAATTATTTGGTGCTTGTCAAGGTCTAGCCCCCTGAAACTTAGCTTTCTCACTTGTAAAATTGATGTCCAAGAGATTTTTTTTTTTCTGATTAGTCTTCCTAGGCCACCTGTTTAGTGAGTATTCAGAAATATATTTGAGTCAGCTGTCCTTAAGTTCTTGCCTTTTATCCCACAAAGCCTATCCTAAAACATGAGAACTCAGCCTCCCCATTAGGGCCCAAGATAATCAAGTGGCGTGGCAGCCTAGGTTGTGAAGAATTCTGAAACTGTGCCTGGGATCACCTAGGCACAGGATGGAGGGCCAGGAACAAGTGTGTCTTGGGAACGCCATCTTGGTGTTTATCCTGTGAGTTTATCCTGATGACATTGTCACCATGTCCACTCTGACTCCTCTCCACTCTTACCCTAGGTGGCATTCAGACTGCCTGAATACTAGCGACCCTACCAACAGAGTTTTTAAAAAGTTAACAGCCTATTAATCTGTTTGGAATTTCAGCAATTACAAGGACAGGAGAAACAGACAGGAAGTAAAAATAAAGTTGGAGGTTCAAAGCAAGCAAAAACTTAAAAACTAAATGACTCCCAATCTTTATTGAAAAGTAACTGTTTAATACTGTATTCCAGAAATTTTCAAACTTTTTCATCTCAGGGCACACATAAACTGATTACCCTAATACTATGGCACACCAAATACATAGTAGTTTTTTTGCCAGTCTTAAAAAATAGGTATAATTTTTATTTGTTTACACTGGAAGGCTATTGTTGTATTGTTGTTATTATTATTTTTTATTTAACAATTTAAGAGAAAAGAGGTCAGTGTCCCTAACTAAATACTGAGGTATTACATGTTTTAAAAGTTGTTGTGGCACACTGGTTGAAAATTGCTGCTTTATTCTGATATGTCTAGAGTTTCCTCTTGGACATTCATGAGAGGGCCATCAACTCTCTTTTTGCCCCTCATTCCATCTCATTATGCCATCTCATTCCACTGAAAAGAAGCACTGACACTTAGCACTACTATTTCCTAGGCATGATAAAGAAAACTAATACATGTCACTTAGGAGCATATACAAAGATTCAACAGTCCCAGGAAATTGATTTATGTTATGTATGATATACCCTCTGAACTGTTTTCTCCAATCTGAGTCACCAGTCTCTTTTCTAAGCAGGAAAGATTGGCTTCAGTCATTACTTGAAAATGTTATACTTAATATTGAATAACATTTTTTATTTCAGGACAGTCTTACCAGCCAAAAGTTCAACCAAGATTCCCAAAGAGTATTTACTTTCATTGCCTGGGAGTAATGTGCATCACTTTCTTTGTTTGTTCAGACTTGTAGAGTTTGAAATGTCAAGCATTTACCATGTTTTCTCCAGTGACACTTAGTCTGAAGGCATCAGAAAAGTGATGCCTTCCCTCTCGTGTTTTTTCTTGAACTTAGTTTTCCGCTTTGGGTAGCTCAGGCCCATCTGTACGTGTATGCTGTGAGTGTGTGTGTGTGTGTGTGCATGTGTGTTCATGTGAAGATGTGTGTGCAGCTGTTGGGTGGTATGATTTTTGGTGTTCTCCAGACAGAGATGCAGAATAAGTGTTGTGGGGAAGGAGGTGAACATGGGACAATGAGCCCTAGGGCACCTCAGGCTTGACCCTACCCTGCTTCATTGTTTGGCTTTAACAGGATTTATTCTACATCATTCTATTGTCTCTAATCTCAAGAGTAGGCAGACCTCTTTCCATAGTTTAAGATGCCTAAGGGTTATGGATAAATTCCTAAATTCCTGAGTTTTTCTTTAAATATGGGCATTATTTAAAAAGTAATGTACCCACCATAATGAGAATCTTCAAAGTCACCTTTTAAGCCTTGACATTTGACATGGGAAAGCATCTACACTTATTTTATTGCCTAAATTAGTTATTCCCTTTAGCTATAGATCTAGTGCCTGAAACTGAGCACAGTACAGGGTCATTGAATGAATAAACTTATTCAATAGTGGTAATAATATTTTAGAATATTATATCCCTAGATTCATAGAATTTCAGAGCTTCAAGGGAAATTAAAGTTATTTTGTTTGCCCCCAACCTTTATTTTAAAAAGAATCTTAGACTTAGACAGAGAACCTTTTTTAAATAAGTCTTATTTCTACAAGAGGGACATTTTTAAAGGGTCACCTCACAGGAAAAGCACAGGTGGGTTTAGAAATCAGTTGTCATGACTCCTGTTGATTTTCTCATCCCCTCTCTCCCCAAACCAGCATCCTGTTGAAAATAAGAGGCATAATCTCATTTTGTCCTGGTGATGTTTCTGTGTATTAAAAAGTGGGAAGAGTCAAAGAGAATCTCATGAGAATGATCTGTGCCCTAGAAAACGTGAGAGCTGTTATTATAAAAAGATATTTTCCTTTCCATTTTTCTAATGTCATTTTCTAAAACATCAGGCCCAGATGCCCCTACCTTTTTCTCCTGGTATCTGGCACTGTAGTGACCTTAGTGGAAAAGGTGCCACAGAAAACATTTCCCTGTGAGGTCTTTATAGTTAGTCCAATACCACCTGTCATGAAATTTAGATAAGTGACAAGGTAAAATTACTTCCTTACAAATGATGACATCATATCCTGGGTATAACAATCATATCAGTGAATAGTTCAATGTATTTGGTATATAAAATTCAGAGGTACCGGAATGAGAATATTACTGAGTTATTTTTGTTTAACATCTGCATTTTTTCCTTAGAGTTTCTGCCTTCTATCCGGATTTTGTTTGGGGCTTACCATTTGTGATGGAAATGGCTGTGATTTCACCGTGCAGTGGAGAAAGAGGGTGGAAAAACCCCATTACTCAGGCAGAAAACAAATTTCATGGTCTGTAACCATCCATCCTGAATGCCAAGCCTGGAAGCAGTAGTCATTCTCATAACAGAAATCAAGGGGTCTGCTCTGAAATGTCTGGATTGACAGATCGACATCCTTTGGTTTTCTTTCCACTGGAGGTAGCTCTGTCAGCCTAACACTAACAGACTCACTCAGGTCCTTGACACAAAGTGACTCCTCATATTGGTGAGATGTAGCTGAGAACCAGGGATACAAATCTTGTCCTTTTCTCACTTTGCCCAGCCTGTATCTTGAGCACGTGTGTCTGTCTAATTGGTGGTTCAGTAATAGGGAGCCTATTTTTCTCTCTACACCTACAGCATGTATGAACCTCTTAGTTCAGAATTCAGTTAGGGAAAAGAAGGACCATTGACGGTCACCTAAGTTTCCCAAATAGGCCATGTTTGATCTTCATTAAGACCCATGGATTTGCTTCACTAGAAACATCCTGCATTGTTTCAACTCAGAAGGAGTAGGAATTTCTTCTCAGTGGATAGTTGCCTTCAGGAATAAGTGGTATGCAGTGGTATGTTCTTGTTATTAGAAAATGGCCCTTAGCCCTGGCTGGTGGCACAGTGGATAAGGCGCCGACCTGTAAACCCAAAGTTTACTGGTTCAATTCCCCAGCCAGGGCACATAATCAGATTGCAAGCCAAGTCTCCAGCCAGGTCCATGGCTGGAGGCAGGTGAAAGGCAACCACACATTGATGTCTCTCTCCCTCGTTGCCTCTCTCCCTTCCCCTCTCTCTGAAAAATAATAAATAAAATCTTTTTAAAAAATGGCCCTCAATGATTAAGAAGCAGGGGGCTTAAAGATATGTTTGAAGTCCTCATCCAGCCATGACTGCTGCAACAGTAGACTTGCAAACATGAGTCACTTTGGAAATGGTTTCGGATGAAATACTGAACCAGGTTTGATAGCGTGGGGCGTACAGCCCTTATTGGTCGGCTGGGACAGTGGTGATGTTCTCCTAGACTGAGCAGATATGGCATATGGTAAAGTACAATCCCTTTCCAGGATGGTACCCACAGATGCCCTCGCTGTACTGAAAACAGAGGGGTGTGCATTATCATTAGATGCTCTAGGCCTCAGAGATTTTTTTTCATATTTTCACTCTCCCATAATGATAAGCCTTGGGGAAAAAAAACATCTTAAGATGCTCTTCCTGAAATGGACAGAGAAAAATTTCTCTAGCGGTTCCCAGTGCTCCCAGCTCTGTTTAAAGCCTTCTCTCCCTAGACCCATTTGCTTGCTTTTTACTGTTTTCCCTATCACATCATTGATTATGTCTGATTCATAATTAACTTAGAAAATATGAATAAGACTTGAGATTTCTAATTAATACTGAGAGTTATGAAAGAGAATATTGATGATTTTGTTTGCTTAAGTTAATATCTCTCAGTAGACTTAGAGCAGACATCAGTTTTAGCCTTCTTTTTTGCTAGATAGAATAAAATTGATATTTGATGTTAAGAAAAAAATACTTCTTTTTTAAAATGTTCCTACCCCCAGTCATTACTGTTCATTTGTTTCACAGCTCCCTCTTTATATCTTCTAGTTGTCAAGATTAAGCTGACTTCATCAACACCCCCAGTGTCATTGTTACTTTGGTATCAACTCTCTTTCCTTGAATACCGTCTTTATATCATAAACTGTGTTTGGTACTTGAGACAGTATTACCTTGAAATCTTAAAGTCACCCATGAAATGGGTATTTTTACCTAGGTTTTATAGCCCTGGAAACTGAATCTCAGAGAAATAGCTTGTTCAAAGCATATAACAAAGAGGGATGGACTCAATAAACCGAGGTTTGTCTGACTCTTTATTAGGATTATATCAGCAAGGCACAAGGCAATTCAATCAATATCAGTTGAATGCTTCTTCCATGCATGCCCTGTACTAGCTGTTTCTAGCAATAATAAAACAGCAATGCAAAGCCTGTGGCATCAAGAAATGGCCTGAATAAGGAGGTAGAAAATAGCAGGTTCTAAGATAAATAGAGTGTTTCTCAAAGTTTTTACCGATGTACTTCTTAAGGCAATAAAGATTATTTTATAATTCAGAGGATTTGTAACTGGGGCCCAAGATGACTATGATGGGAATGACATATCTTTGAAGTCTTAATTTAGGTTAAAATATAAACACACACACACACACACACACACATATATATGTGTGACATTATTATATATATATATATATATATATATATATATAATATTTTATTTCATAATATACCCATGCTGTTTTAATGTAAAACTAAATTTAAAAGATACCTAAAATTGACTACAGTAGACAATCTCAGTAGATGTAGCATCTTCTTGCGATTTTATGAGCCTTCAATACATCACACTATTGCTAACCTCCTCACAACATGTTTCCAGGTTGAGAAGCAAGGAAGAGGTTGGCAATAATTTCCCACAATATACAAGGCAAGAGATGGGTGAAACTTAGGTAGCTTATCACAAACTCCCTTCTATTTTAAGCCCTATTCACCCATTCAAAACTGAATCTGAATTGTGTGGTAATGAAATTGTCATGTGTCTTAACTAAAATGGTGGATACGTACACACATGGGGTGACATTACATAGAACCAAAGACATGCAAACACACAAAGGGGCCTAAGAAAAATGGAGGAAATCTAAATAAGATCAATGAATTGTATTAGCATCAATATCTTGTTCATTAAAAGGAACTGACTCACATGATTATGGATGTTGACAAGCCCCAGGAGAGAAGATGGCGTGTAGTTCAAGTTTGAAGGCCAGCAGGCTCAAGACCTGAATTAAGCTGCTACTTCAGTTCAAAGGCAGCCATGGAAGAGGAGCTTTCTCTCACTGGGTCTTTTTGTTTTAATTCAGGACTTCAGCTGATCATATAAGACCTATGCACATGAGGGAGAGCAGTCTGCTTTACTTAGTCTACCAATAACCTCATCTAAAACACCCTCAAGGAAACACCCAGAATAATGGTTGACCAAATACCGGGGCATCCTATGGCCCAAGCAACATAAAATTGGCCATCACAATCTCAAAATTTAAGATGAAAATAAAATATTAAACAAATATCAAAAGAAAAGGCTTGGTTTTAAAAAGTGAAAAAGACATCTCTAGGTTAAAAGGGAGTAAATCTGGACATGATACAAGCAATGAGATCCTGGACTTTGAGCATGATGTGCCAAGAGTGGATAAAACTTTGAAGGTCTTAAGATGATGATTACTATAATTTTCAAATGGGAGGGACACAATTAATTGTACCAAGCCTGGGGACAGTAGTAAATTATTAGCTCCAAGCCCTTCACTCCTTTCTACACATGTATCTTTTGCCATGTGACTTTTAATCTTTTAACTTAAAGTCAAAGGATTTCCTCTGACCCTTGGCTTTGGCCATATGACTTTCATTAGCAGTGGAATGTTAACAAATACAGCACCCTCAGAGGCTGAAATATTTTGTACAAATGACTTGAATGGTGTCCCATGTCTTGTTGCCAACCACACCTAAGCCTAGCTCAATCAATGGACTCAAGTGAACTTCACAAACATGAACAAGAATAAAAGGTTGCTGTTAACCATTGAATTTTGGACCATTTTGTTTCACAGAAAACCTAACTGATCCATCTAAGTTAAAATACTGGTTTTTTTTTATTCCATAAATACATGAGGAGCTACTCCATTGAAAGAACTGTGTTACCTGCTGTAGACATGCTACCTGATCACATGGGGTTTACAGTCATAAAACTATTTTTCTTTGTGCTAACAAGAAAAAGAATTCTCTTCATATCACAGATCATTATCTTCCACCATCTACTGCTTTTAAAATTAAGCTCAAGTCATGAAAAATATTCATAGTCGTAATGTTTCAGAAACAAAGCTGTAATGTAGAAACTAAACAATGTGGTAAGTTTTGGCTTTGATTTTCTTTGTTGTTACTTTGTTGTTGTTGTTGTTGTTATTTGTTTTTCCCCAAAGCAGAGCAATATAACTAAGGAAATAGAGTGGCTGAATGCAGTAAATTGTACAATGACTTTCTGAGCATATGCACATGTGTATCTATGATGTCAGCATATTGGAAATCTCAATAATAAATGGCATTATCATCTACTCAGTTACCAACTGCACAATCTACAAGTTGTTGTCAACTCATCTTTTTTCAAGTTCTCCTAAATACCCCTTGAAAATGTCAACTTCCCTCCTTTATCATGCTGTTGTCTTAACCAAGCCATCACCATCTGTCCCCTGGATTATGAGTCAAGAGTCCCTTAACAGGTCTCTTTGTCTTTTCTCAGTCTTTTCTCCCTGACCATTTTTCATCAGAAAGGCTTATCAGAAATATAAAACTGAATTTAATGCCCATGCATGATTCTCTTTGATGTTTTCCTATTCCTATAGAATGAAGTCCAATTTTCTCACTACACAGAACAAGACAGGGCATTATCTCCTTCCTGGTATCTCTCCTCATACTATGTTCTAACTCAGATTCATGCTCTTGCGAGTGGACACATCATTAGGGCAGGGAGGGGGTGATGATGGAAAGGTATCTAAAGCTCAAACTTAGAGGAAGTACTAATTCTCAGGAAGTAATCTCATGCAAGTAAGCCTGAGAATGAATGTCTCCTTAGATTTTGTTCCTTAAGCATCTCTCTTGCCTCACTCTTGTCTCCACCTTGCACTTCAGGCTATTTTATATAATCCTGTTGCCTTGACTGGAACATCATTTTGGTCTACTTTTCCCTACCAATTGTCATTGATATGTTTTATATTGGCTTGACTGTGGATTTCCCAGGAAGCATTCCCTGCCTCCCAGATTGCTGTAAATTGACTCATCTCCTCTGTGATTGCAGAGGAGTTCTGGGCTCACTTCTACTTTAGCTCTTAGTTCAGTACTGTTTATCTGTTCCCAGCCTTGACTCTAAACTAAACTCTCTTGAGATGTAGTCTTTTGTTACTCATCTTTGTAGCATAAGGGGGCTCGGCCAGTCATCTTCCAAACTTTCCCTCTCTCCAATTCCCCATGTCTAATCCACCATGAAACCATGTGGCCATTACTTCCTAAGCATCTTTCAATGGCGCCTGCCCTTCTTTGTTTCCACTCACACTACAAGGCTATCACCTCTTATCTGCATTGTTACAATAGCTTCTCACTGGGCCTTCCTATGTCTGCACATCCCTCTGTCCACTACTCTCACTTATTCTGTTCATTGCAGTCTTGGTAATCTTTGCAAAATGTAAATAGATTTTTATTTCCAACCTGGCTGGTGTAGCTCAGTGAATTGGCACTGGCCTGCGAACCCAAGGGTCGCTGGTTCAATTCCCAGTCAGGGCACATGCCCAGGTTGCAAGCCAGGTCTCTAGCCAGGTCCCCAGCTGGAGGCAGGTGAAAGGCAACTATACATTAATGCTTCTCTCCCTTTCTTCCTTCCTCCCTGCCCTTATCTCTAAAACTATTGAATTAAATCTTAAAAAAAAGAATTGTATCTCCAAACTTGAATGGTTTCTTACTGTTCTTAGGATAAAAACTCACATCCTTTGGTTGATATAAGATGCCCTTGCATGGTTTGGCCCTGCTAACCTCTACAGCTAATCTCATTAAACTTGAGCCATTGTTTATATGCCAGCTAACTTTCAGTTCTAGAATATTCCATACAGTCCCCACCTAATAGTCTGGACACAGGTAGGCCTCATTGCTTACAATGTTTTTGCCCCTCTATCATTTTACCAGATTAACAGTGCCCCCTCCTCATATCAGTCCAGAAGTCACTATTTCAAATTCTGCAATACCTCAATCTAGGTCAAGTTTTCTGCTCCTCATTTTTCTACTTCTGTTTCTTTTCTTCAAAAACACTGGTGTGAATTCATAGTGCTTAATGTTTCTGGGCAATTATGCTTGCTTAATGGCATCTAGTTTTGTGTCCATGAAAAACACATTTTATTATGGAAATTTTCAAACCTACACAAAGTAGTGAGAATATAATGAACCCCATTTCCTTATCCCTGCATTAACAATTTTCATGTGCATCTTTCATCTTTTATATCTTTTATACTGCCCTACTTCCTCCCTAATACCACATTCCACCCTTAAATACCTTAGTTTGTAGCTCTGGAAAATGTAAAACCCTTTCTAAATAAAATAAAATCCATAAAATATTTCAAATTCACAATTTCAAAAATTAATGAGCTTCTTAAAATTATCAAATATCCTGTCAGTGTTCAACTATTGCATATGATTTTAAGTCTGATTTCCCATCATATTGACAATAGGAAAAATCAGCCCAGCACAATACATGTCATGTAACACTCAGTTATAGCTGAATAAGACACTGAATGAATGAATACTTAATAAATACTTATAAACTAAACTGGACACAGGAGTTCAAAAATGCCTGGGGAGCAAGTCCCAAAAAAGAGCCCTTTCTTTATTCCATATGGGTCAAACCTCCTCTTCTGGTGGTCTTCTTGGGCCTTGGGACAAGATGGTACCCTGGGACAGACTCAGAGCCAAGGAAGATTGTCAAAGATTTGCCATCTCAGATGTGGTGTCCCTGCTTTCTCCCTAGGGTGAGAATAATGGATGACGAATACTTCCTGTCTCTAGGGGATTATACTTTCTCTTGTCTCATCATTTTCTCTCTTCCATTCCCAAAGAGCATTGGTCATCTACCAGTAGTGTCCATCAGTCAAAGGTGGCTGAACTGGGCATGGAAGGGTTGGCAGCTGGTCAGGAGTTGCTGTACAGACAGGGCCTGGTGATTAAGTAGATCAAGGTTCATCAGATCCCACCACTGGAGAAGACAATAGTTATAGTTAAGTTTCATCAAGAGGGAGAGAAAGCATCGATGTTATTACTTCTACTTTCTTGTGCTTTTATTTTCTAAATAGGTAGTTAATTTAATTTTTTCATTATAAAAATAGTACTTAATCCTCACTGTAACTTTTAATCCTTCATAAGCATTTATCCCTGCTATTGTTATACTCTTTTACTCCATAACATCCCATTAACTTCCATTCCCCAACTTTGTTTAGTAAATATTTGGGCTGCTTTTAATTCTGAACTATTACAAATAATGGCTTTATATACAGCTTTGTAGATAATGCTTTTATGTATCAAAGATAATTGTTTTAGGGTAGAGTCCCAGAAGTAGAATGACTAGGTCAAAGAATATAAACAATTTTAAAGCTTGCACAAGGTCTGTCCAAAAGGCATCCAGCCATGTAATATGAAAAACAGAGACATTTATTGAAGAAGATACAAGATACAAGAAACATGGTACAGAGGACAATGATGCTTCAGTCCCCCTCAAAGTAGGCACCTTGAGACCTCACACGGTTCCCCCAATCCCCATCAGCTGACGCACTGTATTTTCCTGAATCTAATTGACATTTGAAATCTCTTCCCTTTCAAAGGTGATTTTAATTTTAAGAAAAGCCTGAAGTCACAGGGCACCAAGTCTTGGCTGTGGAGGGGCTGAGTCACCTGGGTAATTTGATATTTCACCAAAAATCTCTGCACAAGTCATGATGCATGAGCAGGCACGATGTCATGATAAAGCTGCTAATCACCAGTTGCTCATAGCTGCAGCCTTCTGAATCACCCAAATAGTTTCTGAGAAGGAATGTTCAAGCTTAAAAATTTGTTACAGATTCATTGCTCTACTCATTCAGTCTTTTTGAATGTGACAGCCACACGGTACACATGCTCACTCAACTGTCTCTTCCACCCCCATGGACTAGTACAGTGAACAGTCATTGTTCACACACGTGCATTCCAGTCCACTCTCCTGGATTACCAGGTTACACTGATGTCCCACGAATAATTTCTCATTATATTAACAATAGCTGGATATTTTCCAGACAGACTTCATATATTCATATTACCAAATTGGTAAGAAAGTATGGTTCAATTTGCTCTTAAATTAAATTAAATTTTGAAGTACCTTTTATTATTCAAAAAATGTTAAAGATTTTATTCATTATTTTTAGAAAGAAAAGGGCAGGGAGGGAGGAAGAAAGGGAGAGAAGCATCAATGTGTGGTTGTCTTCCACCTGCCCCAGCTACACACATGCCCCCAGCAAACTGATTATGTGCCCTGAATGGGGATCAAACCAGCAACCTTTGGGTTCGAGGGCTGGTGCCTGTCCATTGAGCCACCAGCCAGGGCTTATTTTTAATTGCATAACTAATTCACAATCATAATAAAAAATCAGACAATATAGATATGAACAAAAATAAATAAATATGATGATCATTCCAGTACTCAGAATTAACTATACAACATATTACTGCATAGATTTCAATATATGTCTTTGTACATATAAACCATGGGATTATTATATTGTACATACATGTATATCAAGCTCTATAAGGTCTCAAAGAACAAACATCACAGATTACTATCAGTACTGAAGATTTGTTTCAGGGGTATATAGGGACATGGAGTAACCAGGGAAGTGGTTTCATCAACAGTGTAGGCATCCCAGATCTAGTTCTCCCAAGACAAGGATTTGGCCAGACGTTCTTTTTGTACATCTCATCCTAGTTCACCAAGTGCTTTTAGTATTCCTCCTTTCAAAAGACAAATTTGATCCTATTTGTTTTCCACCCTTGAGGGAACACTTCTGTATCAGCTTTGGATAGAATTTATCTCAAGTCACCTGAAGCTGCCCCCTTTTTTTATACCCAGCCCTCTGCTCTTCCACAGAGGCCTTTAATCAGTTACAGAGTCATGTGACTGGTTTCATTCTTATCAGGGAAGTTGTGAAGCAGAGAACTAATTGAAACCACCTTTCTCTTAAGCACGAATATAAGGAGAACAAGTACTGAAGAAGGTAAAGGGGAGATAAATGGTGATGGAAGGAGACTTGACTTGAAATGGTAAACACAAAATACAATATACAGATGATGTATTATAGAATTTTACACATGAAACCTATATATTTTTATTAACCAATGTCATCCTAATTAACTCAAAAAGTTTTTAAAAATTGTCATTCATACTGTTGTCAGCATAATGTTGCTTTGTAATCCACTTTATTAAGTTAACACTGAATCTTTAATGTTAACTTTTAAGATTCTATCATATGAATGTGACAGAAATAATGTAGCCAGAACCTTTTAACTAGGTACTTGATTGCTTCCAAATTGGGCATATAGATTTTTTTAATGATAAAAGAAAATCTTTGCAGACAAATTTATTTTAGTATTTTTATAGCCTAGTATGTCTTTGGCTATCTATTTTATTTTGTAAATCACTTTATTTTGATATGTATCTTAAACCAATCTGAAATTTCTGATTTTATTTTATTTAACTTTTTTCATCATTTTACTTTATTGTTGTTTAGTTATAGTTGTCCCAATATTTCCTCTATTCTGTTTTTAAATAGAAAAGTTTGACCTATTTATATTAATTTTAATAACCAAATATGTATTATTTATTTTCTTTTTTAAAATAAATTTATTTAAATGAAAGAAACAAGAAACAAACCTACCCATTTCTCCCACCCTATGTTGTCATTTTTTATGCATCCTTTATTGATTTTTACTTTTTAATATTATTTGTTTTATCATTTATGTTTTATTTGGAAAAAATGCATTCTCTGATTTAGAAGATTGCATTCTACTTTTCTGATAGTTACCTTTAAAATAAAAACACGAAAGTATGTGTCTCTAACAAATGAGAGATAGCATCTTCTAATGCTTTTCATAGAAGTTCATAGATTTAGAAAAAAATGAATTCCTGTATCTCCTGAACTTACCAATCAGATTTTTATAGGTATAACAAAATTTTATAAGAATAAACATGTCATTATGCGTAAACAGATACATTTTATTCCTCCTTGCTCAAGAATTGCAAGAAAATATAAAATTTCAAGAATGTTAATGTTTTCATTAAGTTCTATAACTATCTTCCTACCATTACTTATATATAACTTATGGTTTACTGGTTTTAAGTTATCAGCATTGTTTTATAATATTCCTTTATTCTCTAGTGTATTACTTTGATTAACTTACTAGTTAGCTGTAACATTCCTTTAGGAAAATAGTTATACTAGGAGACTTTATTTGTTTCAATACCTGCATTGATTTTCAGTACTAGCCAATCTGTTAGTCATTGTCTCTAGCTCATTTTAAAATTAAATTTTTATGGAAATCCAGTCTTCTCTGATCTTATTTCCTTCCTCTTTTATTATTTAATATTCTACAGAATTATACTGATAATATACATTTGTATACAAAGTAGGCCAAATCTGGCTAGCTGCGTCATCATTATTGTTATTATTATTATCAATAAAGATTTATTGGGGCACAGTCACAGCCATTTACTGACACATCTTCTATGACTCCTTTAAGTGCTAGAACAGAAATGAACAGTTGGAACAGGGGTCATAGGGCCCTTAAAACCTAAGGCCCTTTACAGGAAAAGTGTGCTTGTCCCTTCCCTACTCTACCTCACCAGGACAACACTCACAGGACTGGGTCTGGCGGAAGAACAGGGGGAAAGATAGTTTGGAGCTTGGCAGTATTTAAGTGTTGCTGCTAAGATGTATCATGAAGGTGGCCTCTCACAAAACCAACCTTGCAAACCCCACTGGGAAAGAACAGACATGCCAAATATCTGATGCCCAGACCAGTCTGCACCAACTCTGATTCCAAGCAGCTTGCTGGAGCCATTTCCTCTCTCAGGATGAGGCAGGGGCTGGTGAGAGGGAAGCCACAACCTCTGTGAACGGCTTTGTAAATTTCATGGCGCATCTAGCTGTCATGTCACCAAAGGGCTTACTGCAAGAGAGCAAAATTTCCTTTAAGGCGGTGCAATCTCACTGGCGGGAGAGGTTTCATTTATAAACAGTCTAATCTAATTTTCTCTGTTTGGATGGGCTTCAATTTGGTGCTAGAAAGAAACCCTTCCAAGAGCTTTGTTGTCTTAGCTGACAATTACATGGCTCTCAGCTGCCTTACCTCAGAGCCTCGTGGTTCACACACACATGACGGATTTATATTCTCTTTCTCTCTGGGTGCTATTTTAAATTAGCACTCGGGTGATAGCAACTCAGGCAGACAAGATAGCTAGTCTAATTCTACTTATGCCAAATTACATTTGGTACAAGGGAGCATCTTAAATCATAGAATCCAAAATATACAACTTCTTTTAAGGTTCCTAATTGGAAAGGGTAACATATTCAGTAACACCCTGGGACTCTGGAAGAGCTAATTCATCTCACCAGAAGAAGAAATTATTATCAAAGACCAATGTGCTGAGCTCATTCTGCATAGGGCCCGACACACAGAAGGGAACTGGGCTTTATACAATACTGCATTTCATCTAAATTTGCTTTCTGTTCCATCTACCCGAATTTAACTTGCATAAACCACTGAGCAAGCAACATGAGTCTCAAGGCCGTTATCTAGTTCACTGTTTTTATATGTGTCTAGAAATAGTTGGACAATCTTAGCAGGAGAAGAAATTAAGCCCATCTGCTTTGGAGACTCGGAAAAGCTTCCCTTTTCCACCACTGAGTTCTAACAGAATTCTGAAAAAGCAGGTTCACTTGGGCCAAGCCAAGCACTCTCGGATCCTTATTTATTTCATTTAACCAACAAAGACACAGGACTTACTTAGCTGCTGAGCCCTTGAGAAATTGGAATATTTAATCTTCCCAACAGCCCTATTAAGGCAGGCACTATTCTTAAAATCCATTTTACAGGTGAGAAAACAGAGACACTGAGAGATTAAGTGATTTGCCCAAGATGAAGAAAATAGAAAAAGTCAGGATCAGGATTTATTCACAGGAAGCCTGGATCTCTAGTCCAAGCCATTAACCACTGAACTATGCATCCTTTGGGCCATTTCTGTCAGCCTCCCTCATCCCCTAAGGGAAGTGCTTAAGTCTCCAGCTTTCTATTGGGTGTCTTTGACTCACCAGGAGTCACAATTATACACGGACCTCTCAGGAAAATCCTACAGCGTTTCCTCCAGATCACCACCAAGGATTCCTGTAACATTTCAGATGGATGCTGTAATTGTTACCCTCTAAATTTCTTTGGGAAGATACAAACCCAGCACTGCCCTCAATAAATATTTGTACACAAATTTCTCTGTTGATCCTTGTTGTTCTTGGAGTTGCATAGACTTGGTGGATATCTTACTTACTAAAAATGGAAGTGTCCTTTTCAGATGTGTTTTGCTTGGGTCATTTTGCTGGGACAGTGTTTTAGACACCTCCTAGAAAGGGGTAGAGATCTCAGGCCAAGGTGTGTTGTGCTGTTGGGACTTCTAATTTCAAAGGCTCTTGCCATTTTTAAGTGGGCATTTGCCATTTTGATTATCTATTGATCAACTAAATTTCAGAATGATCGATAACCGTTTTTCCTCCTTTGCATGAACTGGAATTGCATGTATTGGAAGGCTATTGTGTAAGAAAAAGTCACTTAGGTAAAGAGAGACTTGCTCATCAGCCAGTTTTTCTCTCAATGAGCTTTGCAGTCTCATTTTTCAACATGTGAGCTCATCTGACTCCAACAACTACCTGTGATAGAATTACTATTATGACACTGTGTAGGTGAGAAAACTAAGATCATTAATGATGAAGTTGCTTTTGCAAATATGACTGAGTATTGTGAAGTTTTTAAGAATATAATCTTAAAGAATCTCAGGATTTAATCTTGATGTAATCTCAGGATATAATCTCAGAATCTAATCTGGGTCCTATTATAGTTAACAATGTATAGATTGATTTTACCATAGACCATGAATTTTCAAACATACTTACAGCAGTGGAACTTTCTCTAAAATGAAATGGTACATGAAAAAGCCTAAACATAAAGCAAAGAGAGTAAACTAACTAGGCTTCTGTGGCCCTTTCAGAACAACATCTGGAAATCACTGCTGTTGGTCAAGGAAAAATACTATGAATAGTTTTCTGTGGTGTTGGTTAGACTCCACTCCTGCCTGAAGCCAGGAGCTGGGAGTATTTACCTTTTATTTTCATACATATTTTCATGTGCAAAGGTGCAAAGAACAGAATTTGTTGAACTTGCTTAGAATCCAACTTAGATGATCATTTAGGCTTTTGTTTTCTTTCTACTCAAATTAAATGTTTCTTTTTTAATAGCACAGATGGGAATTCATGCTTTATTTCATTGGCAGTAAATGACAAAAAAAATTAAGAGTAATCCAAGGGCCCTCTATTCAAGATGGCCCTATGAATTTATAATCCCTTCTGCTCCAAACTCTTCATAAGGACTGATCAAAAGCAGAAAGTAGGGTAGGGGGAAAGTAGTAGAACTGACATCCCAGCCTGATGGACTCTATTGCTGGTGCATAATAGATGCACAATAAAGATTTATCAGCTTGAACTGAACTGAACCAAATTCAACTGAGTTGAACTGAATTGTTGATAATGAAGATGGTGCAGGGATTCCTCTGCCAAAACATCATAGAAAAAACAAGGACCAATTTTCCAGGGCCAGTAGAACCTAAGCATCAACAAAAATTTCAATGTAGCTACAGTCTGTCCAGCGATAGTGAATTTTGACCCCAAAAAAGAAAACATTTCTCTTTCTAACTTTATGTGTAACAATGATGCTCAGAAAAAAATCTAAACTTAGGATTCTTTATCACTTGATTATTTATGTATTTATTTACGAGTAAGCCCTCTATCTCTAGGAGCAAGTGTGTCAAAGCATTTGTTATTGAAGGCTATTTCTTTTCATAACAAATTAAACCAACATCTTCCTTCTAGAAAAAAGACATCCTAGGTACATTTTGAATATGCATCCAAAAACCACTGCTTTTATCAAATTTTTCCATTATTTTCTGGCTTGCCCTTTGCTCCCTATGTACACATTTCTTTTAACATGTCACTTTGCCAGGTGACAACTGCCCTAAAGAGGCCAGTTTCCCACAGCAATATGTCAGAAACGATGAGCATTCTCCAGTTACACACCGCTAAATGTGGACTTTCAAACAGTGGCCTTTCCAGTGCTTATAAACTTTTGTTTTGTTGTCGCTCTGGGGGAAAAGTGTACAAATCAATTGGGCCGGGATATTTTTTGTCTTTGCATTAACTTGTAAAACCTTTCTCTTCTCTGTCCCTCTTACTTACGCAACTCGTAGTCTGTCTTAATTCCTCCTAATGGTACAAGACGACTCCATTGCACGGTCCTTCAAGTGGCAGTAGAAACAGCGCTTTGGGCTCAAGTCAGTCACAGCTCTTACAAATGAGAACACACCATGGCACTTGAGTTAAAGTAGCAAAGCAAATCATTCTCGCTTTTAATAATGCAGCTTTGCACATGGAGCACATAATGGCCTTCAAATTAAAAAATTAGTTACGTTTCCTTGATAGCTCGCATTCTTATTAGCGCAATCAGCAGACTTTCTCGGACTCCTAATTATTCACCAAAAAATATCATCTCACATGAAGGGTCTCATTTTCCACTCATTTTTCAATTTAAAAAAAAATATTGTGATTTTTATTAAATGGCGTATGCCCGGCTATTTATGTAAAAAGAAGAAAAAAGGAAAGAAAAGCTCTTTGCTGCGGAATGGAAACGGATAATTATGTTCTGCTCCGCACATCATAGATGCCCAGCTGGCACAATTAAAGAAATAGCTGATCAGTTCCAGTTATTGATTCTGCTAACATGTTTGTTCACGGTTGCTTCTTGTCTAATTAGTTTTTTCTGCTTTCTTAGTCTAAAAGCATACCTTCCCAGACAGGGCTATTTTCAGACATTAGCGAGCAAGGTTTCCTTTGGTTGCCTCTAGATTTCCTTTTTGATGCTATAGTCTCCCTATTCATTTAGCTAGGAGATGGCCTGAAAGCTAGACTTTCCTTCAAAGTTCTTATTGAATTTCAAATCTGGGTTTTGGCATGCTTCTCTTTTTAAATGGCTATCTCTGTAGCGTTGGGCCAGCAACATTTGAAGCTGTTGTCATCGGGTGGATGACGTGTGATTAGGGCTGTCTCCGCACGCTGGGACAAACTGAAAATGCATAAAAGATGCTGCAAGTCCTCTTTGGGGAGGCTTGACAGAAGCATTCATTCCCTCTTCTGCCAAAAAAGGAGAAATCTAACTCTGCGTAATGTTCATTTCCTAAACAGACATTGTACAGGAAGCAAAAATGTTTGTAACGAACATGTGGGCAAAAGGCAGCATCAATTTCCAGAAACAAATGATTATGGTCTTGGTTCTGAAAAACCAATGCGTATGGTATGGGATCTTTGCCTTTGTCAAAGTTTGTGGAATAAAGCTTTGAAATTCAGCAACAGATGCTCCCTGGTTCTATGGCTACGCCCAATTGCAATGACAGCTATCACAAAGCTCAAGAATGCTGGTCTGCTGTCAAGATTTTAATCACTCCTATACAGACAAACAATAAATGTTCCTCTTCTTTAATACTGATAATTATTTTTTCCAGGGCAAGACTTAGAAACAGGGGAGTGTGTTTACTAAAGTATTAAAATGAAACAGAAAGCACCTTTGACTATTTTGATAAAAATTTCTATTCTCTCAATAAAAGAGGATGGGACCAATCCATTTTTATCTGGCGTTTTCACTGTTAATTGCTGATTAGGTAGTCCTGTTGCTATAAACCTTTCAAACCATGGAGAATGAGCCAATTTTCTTTCTTCAACAAAAGAGCATGTTGCAGATTATAATATTCCATTAACTTTACAGTTTTACTTTAGTACCATATCGAAGCATTGGGACACTTTGATTCAAATGATAGAAAATTATTTTTCACATTTTTATTACATTTGCAATGGAAAACTAGTGATGACATAACTGCTGTAGCATAAAAATGACACGAGAAACTATGAATTTTATTTCCTTCAATGAAAAGAAAGTGGATAATTAAAAGTTTTAACACTGTCCGTATCTATCTTTAATGTCCAGAAGAAAGGAATTTGAAATAAAGTAAAAAAATGAAAAATGTGAAAAGATTTACAATTCTGCTTAAATTCATTAGATTTGGATGTAAAACAATATAGAGTAGGAATGAAAATAGATCACATCAACTCAATAGCAAACAGTTGCAAGTAAAAGCTATCTTTAACAGAGAAAGATTTTTTAAAAGAGATTATTTTATTGTTTTTAGAGAGAGGAGAAGGGAGAGAGGCAAGGGGAAGAGAGACATCAATGTATGGTCGCCTTTTTCACCTGCCTCCAGCTACAGACCTGACTAGAGACCTGGCTTGCAACCTAGTTATGTGCCCTGGCTGGGGAATCGAACCAGTGACCTTTGGGTTCACAGGGCAGCACCTTATCCACTGTACCACCAGCCAGAGTAATGGAGGGAGATTTTAAAGATGGAAATATAATTCAAGCATTGGCCAACCATGGCTCATAGTCCAAATCTGGCCCACTGCTTGTTTTTATAAATAAAGTTTTATTGGAATACAACCATACATATTTATTTACATACTGTCTGTGGTTGCTTTTGTGCCACAATGGTAGACCTGAGCAGCAGCAACAGAGAAATTATGGCCTGCAAAGCCTAAAATATTTACAATCAGCTCTTAACATAAAATGTTTGTTAACCACTGGTAGAACACATAAAACATTTAAATATAAAATAATTAGATATATCCCTTTTTAGCAACAAAAAAATAGAAAAAAGATGGTAGGTCCTTTTCTCCATACCCCCCAACCCCCCTTCTCTAATAGTGGAAAATTATAAACCATCCCATCACTTTTTTGACATTGTTTCTGTAAATGCTAACTCTGACTAATGTGTAGCTTGTAGATAAACAGCATGTTTGTGTAAGGATCCTAGGAACCAAATTCAAAAGATACAGACTCTGGTCAATTAATATTCAACAAAGGGGGAAGGAACATAAAATGGAGTAAAAACAGTCTCTTCAACAAGTGGTGTTGGGAGAACTGGACAGCAACATGCAAAAAGATAAAACTAGACCACCAACTTACACCATACACCAGAATAAACTCAAGATGGATAAAGGATTTAAACATAAGCAGTGCCACCATAAAGGCCCTAGAGAAAAATATAGGCAGTAAACTTTTGGATATCCTACACTGAAATATGTTTACTGATACTTCACCAAGGGCAAAGGAAATAAAAGAACAAATCAACAGATGGGACTATATCAAATTGAAAAGTTTCTGTTCAGCTAAAGAAAACACCAGCAAAATTCAAAGGGAACCAACTGTATGGGAAAATGTAATTGCCAATGATACCTCAAACAAAGGTTTGATCTCCAAAATATATAAAGAACTAATGCAACTCAACATCAATGAGACAAATAGCCCAATTGAAAAATGGTCAAAAGATCTGAACAGACAACTCACTGAGGAAGACATACAAAGGATCCAGAAGCATATGAAATAATGCTCAACATCACTAGCCATCAGAGAGATGCAAATTAAAACCACAATAAGATACCACCTCACCCCTGTCAGAATGGCAATCATCAACAAATCAACAAACAAGTGTTGGTGAGGATGTGGGGCAAAGGGAACCCTGGTGCACTGTTGGTGGGAATGCAGGCTGGTGCAGCCACTATGGAAAACAGTATGGAGTTTCCTTAAAAAACTAAAAATGGAACTGCTTTTTGATCCAGCAATTCCACTACTTGGACTATACCCAAAGAATCCTGAAACACCAATTCATAAGAACCTATGCACCCCTATGTTCATAACAGCACTATTTACAATAGCCAAGTGCCGGAAACAGCCTAAGTGCCTGAAACAGCCTAAGTGCCCATCCATCAATGGATGTTTGGATCAAAAAACTTTGGTACATTTACACAATGAAATATTACACAGCAGAAAGAAAGAAGGAACTCCTATCCTTTGCAAGAACATGGATGGAACTAGAAAGTATTATGCTTAGTGAAATAAGCCAGTCAGTGAAGGACAAATACCATGATTTCACCCATTACAGGACAATAATGAACAAAACTAACAACAAGCAAAACAGAACCAGATACATGAATACAATGAATAGGCCTTCAGTGGGCAGGGGGAAGGAGGGTGGGGGGAGGGGGGAGGAAGAGGCCGGGAAGGGAGCAGTTTAGACAAGAACCTAGTATGGAGGAACCATGGACATAGACAACATGTGGGATTGACTTCGGGGCGGGGAA